>JBAMBJ010000976.1:0-180175 GCA_037043495.1 Drosophila recens | reverse complement strand
GAACATTATCTACAATTTAATTTTGTTTTCTATTCCATGCAATTTACCACAGTCTTTAGTTAGTTTTCCTTTCGTTTAGTATCGCTACTTGTTTACTGTTATTTCTCTTGACGTTTGTTGTTCTTTATGATGTGCTTTTCTTATTTGTCTGCTTGTCAATTTGCGCAAATTCTCCGCACACGCCCTTACACTTGACCGACCCGACCGTCTTTAGTTAGTGTGGTAACAACGTAAGAGAACTTAACCCCCAACCAACCCCATTCCCAACCCTTTAACTGTACTTCTTGCCTTAGCAAATTGATTTATTTTTAGACGTAACTAATTGTCATAACGGCGGCACACCTCAGGCTCAGGTGTTCAATTGCTTCTTTATCAATTGTCCGGAAATTTGTCCAATAATTGGACCATCCATGAAACGTTGCTGATAAACTTTTTTAAAAATATCCCAAATATTTCTTATTAATAAACGGTCTGCTGATAAATTCCAACAAAATATCCAAAAAAATATTGTTTATTAATATACTGCGACATAATTGGCCTTGTGACGCCGCATTCTTATCAAAAATTTACCCCTCTGCTTATGCAATGTCCCCATACTCCATTTGTTTACACACAATTTGAGCTACCACATTATCTAAACAGCAAATGGTAATTGCCCTCGAGTTGAATGCAGTTTCAGTTCAGTTTCATCGTTTCGAACTCCCCATAGTCCCTATCTATAAGCACGCAATATGATATTGTTATGAGAGTAGAGACAACGCAACGTGTTCACAATATTAAGATAATAGAAAAAATTGCTGTTTGAAATAATCCGTCCTAAGCAATAGATTATGATAATAGCAGTTTCTATTGATCTTACCTACCCAAAGCTAATTAATTTTCTAAATATTACTTGCACATTTTTCAATGACGTCTGTTGATTGTGAATACCTAATTAAATGGTCTGGAACAAAATTTATAATTTGAAAGCTATACTTATTTCCTTATATGTACTAAAGTTAATGCAAAATTTTGTTTTTCATCACTTTTTTCTAAAGCTTACACATAAACTTATTAATAAAGTCCCTGTCATATTTATAAAATCACCTTATAAATTGCAATAAATCGAAAACTACTGTCTGCAGCGGAATACAATGTATGGAGAAAATGAAGAGGAAGAAGAAACGAAAAGAATGAATGTACAGTTAGTTCACAATAATCTAACGGTACTTAACAAAGAGCACCTTATTAAACTCTTAGTTTTGCATATTTATAAATTCACAATTTAACAAAAAATATTTTGATGCAAAAAGATTCTTGGAACATGCAAAAAAATTCTTGGAGCAATTCTAAGAGTAACTGCAAAAGAAAATTTTCAAAAATATTTTTGCTAGTATTTTTAATAATTTTTTGAAAACTGCAAAAAAGGCACTTTTTGCCTGAAAATGAGGAAATAAAACCCAAAAAATTTACAATTAAACAAAAAATATTTTGATGCAGTAAAATTCTTGGAACAATTCTAAGAGTAACTGCAAAAGAAAATTTTCAAAAATATTTTTGCTAGTATTTTTAATAATTTTTTGAAAACTGCAAAAAAGGCACTTTTTGCATGAAAAGTGGGTTATTTCTTCATTTTCATGCAAAAAGTGCCTTTTTTGCAGTTTTCAAAAAATTATTAAAAATACTAGCAAAAATATTTTTGAAAATTTTCTTTTGCAGTTACTCTTAGAATTGCTCCAAAAATTTTTTTGCATGTTCCAAGAATCTTTTTGCATCAAAATATTTTTTGTTAAATTGTGAATTTATAAATATGCAAAACTAAGAGTTTAATAAGGTGCTCTTTGTTAAGTACCGTTAGATTATTGTGAACTAACTGTACATTCATTCTTTTCGTTTCTTCTTCCTCTTCATTTTCTCCATACATTGTATTCCGCTGCAGACAGTAGTTTTCGATTTATTGCAATTTATAAGGTGATTTTATAAATATGACAGGGACTTTAGTTTGAAAAAACGTTTTATGTATTGAAATCTATACTAAGACTAATGTTTTCTTAAAGTTAATGCAAAAATGTATGTATTTCATTACTTTTTTCATTACATTTTTCAATGACGTCTGTTGATTCTGAATGCTTAATTAAATAGTTCGGGATAAAAATTCATAAATTGAAATCTATTCTTTTTTTCCTAAACTAAAGTTTTCTTAAAGTAAAGTAGTATTGAAATCTATGCTTATTTTCTTATACCAAAGTTTTCTTAAAGGTAATGCAAAAATTTATGTATTTCATTACCTTTTTTATTATATATTTCAATGAAGTCTTTTGATTGTGAATACCTAATTAAATACAGTCGAACTTCCCTAACTCGAAGTCTCTCTAACTCGAACAAAATCGAGTGGCAATACTAGGCAAATTTCATACAATTCTACTTCCCTAACTCGAAGTCTTCCCTAACTCGAACTTTTTTCGTGGATAATGGTGATTCGAGTTAGGGAAGTTCGACTGTAGTTTGGAATAAAATTGTATAATTTAAAATCTATACTTATTTTCCTAAACGAAAGTTTTCTTAAAGTTAATGCAAAATTATTGTTTTTCATTACTTTTTTCTAAAGATTACACATAAACATTAATTCTTATTAAAAAGTCGTTTTGAATATTGAAATCTATACAAATACTAAATTGTTTTAAAGTTAATGGAAGCATTTTTGACTTCCATGAATTTTTTTCCAAAATTTAGCCACATAAACATTAGTAAAATTTGAATTGCAATAAACTTTCCCATGTTTTGCGTTCTCACAACGATTAAACACAAAAGATCAGTCTGCTAATACCCGATCCTAAAAGTAAACAGTAAATAATGAAATTTAATACTCATAATTAAGAGATGTCAATAAAGTTTCCCCGACAGCTCAATTTCTTAACGAAAATTCTGCGTATACAAATGCAATCGAAAGAATCAACAGAATTCTAAAAGAAATACAAAATGTTTTGGCTGATGAAATTTCTTTGAAACTTTACATGCGGTAAAATGAACTTGAAGCTAATAATAAATACAATGAATTTTTTTAAAATTAACAACAAACGCATAAGATATATGAATGTATTTCTAATAATAATCGTGCCACTAATCTTAAATTAAATATAGGGGGAAAGTGTATGCGAATTTCCGGAACTACCGTTGAGTAATGATTCTTATCAAAGTAAAGTTTACCTACAACATTCCAAAAATATATTTACTTAGGTTTGGAAAAAGTGCCCGCATAAAAAACTCATAAATTTCATGTGGTTAGATAAAAATGTATTGCACATATAGACGAAATACGCGAATGCATGTTTAAAATATCCAAAAACGTCAAATTTGTAGTTCTAAATTTGGAACACGTGTTTTTTTTTATAATTAGGGGCCTGGCCGGGTGGTTTTCAGTTTTTCAGCTGTGTAAGAGTGTCAACGAGAGAGGGAGAGAGCAGAGAGTGCAAAGCATAAAGCATATTAATCTGCTCTCTCGCGTAATGCAGGATGCTGTGCGCTGAATTGCCGAGAGAGAGAGAGAGAGTCTGAAGACTGACGTCACATATGATTTTGAGATTAGACGCAACAGCCGACGCGTCAAATGGCGGGAATTCGCTTACGTCATAGTCCTTCTTTCATGTGATGCAGATTTAGCCTTTTTTCGGGTTTTAAAACTACAAGAGGAAAAGTTAAAAAAAAAAAACAGTTTTTGAGTCATGTTCACACATATTCAAATTCTTCGTCATTTTGCGTTGTTTTCCTTTGTCAAATTTTAATACATGCAATAAGTACATAATCTCAAAAGTCAAAAATTTCATTATGTTCTTTCAAGGTTGTCTTTAGGATATATAAATAGATATGGTTGCGTCGTGTCTCTGTTGCTTCAAGAATAATCCAATCTATTAACTTACTGAAAGCAGAACATTTGTTCTCTAATTTAACTTTTATTCAATTGAATTCCCCAAAATTGTACAGAATTATAAATATTTTCGTTGAATCTTTTGACCTTTTAACTTGTTCATCAACTACAAAATTTTAATATAATATATGTTATGACAAAATTCCCATATTTCAGCAAGTATAAATTCAACAGACTATATTAAAGACCTTCAAATATGGGATTTTTTCCGAAAAAACAGATTTTTAATTTTTTTTTTTATTTTTTCTTTTGGGTTTTCCCTTTGGTAAGATCCCATTATTTAATAAACTTTACTTTTTTTATGGAATCATTTCAACAGACAATGCAGATGACCTTTAAATACCGCAAATTTTCTTAGATAATATATTTTATAAATACCTTTAACAAATTGCTACCGACTTTTTGTACTTTAGACTCTGTCAGTCTCTAAACTATACGATTCTAAAATAAATATGAATGATCCCACATTTCAGAGACAAGTAACATACAGTACTTGCTTCAAAGAATCTTCTTTGAGATACGACGACAGACGACACGTGTTGTAACCTTTTTAATTAAGAATGATGAAAATCAATTCTTTTTTGGCAATTTTGACAATTTCTAGTGAAACGACGAACGACAAACGACACCAACAATAGAGCACTTAAAATTTGGTGGCGTGCCTCAAGGGCAACTTTTACACTTATCTATCACTATATTTTTTTGGTTTGTCATGCTCTGGTCCGGTTTGTGTTCTATCTATTCACGCAACATCGTATAGTCTAGTATACATAGTATATATGGTATAAAAGTTGGCACTGATTACTACAAATCGATCAATTATCTAAAAAGTTCTTTTGCGAAACCGGTTTGCAGCGGTTCGGGTCATGAGATTATGGTATTACCTCACTAAAAATATCTAACAATACCAAAAAAAAAAGAACTGTGCCAATTTTTTATAGACTCGCACTGGGTGAAGGCTCTTTCACATTTGTATTGTTAAATACATATATTTACTATGTATATATGGCAATTCCATCTGTTACTATTCCACTAATATGAGCACAATTCGACACGATTCGATTCATTCACATTTCATGCTCGACAAACACTTTGATAATGCTTTTCAATGTTTCCAATATATCTTATCTGCAAGTTTTGAGTATTTGTTTTGATTTGGTGACGTTGGCATATACTTCTTGAACTCACTTCACTTCAATTCAAGAGGAATTAATAAAAATTAGTTATAGTTTTATATAGCGCATGTCTAGAGGTTATAAATCTGGAAGTCAATAGGCTTGATTAAAAGTATAATGATAAAGAAAAGTATAGAACTGATGAACTAAATTGAATAGAAAAGATCATTTTAGGTTTCATTATAAACTGATGAAAATATAAGAAATATATATACAGATCAGAGACCATATAGAACTTGATATTATTTTTAATGGAATTTAGAAATAATATATACGAAATATATATACAGATCAGATATCATATAGAATTTAATATACTATTTAGTGGAATTTTAAAGATAAAATATATGAAAAAAGATAGCTTCAGTTTATATTACATCTATTCAAAAATAACAATAATGTGAAGAAAATATACAAAATATATACACAGATCAATGATCATATAGAACTTGATACTCTATATAATGGAATTGAAAGATAAAATATATGAAAAACTAAAGCTTAAGTTTATATTACATCTATTAAATGATAATGATAATGTGAAGAAAATATAATAAATATATATACAAATCACAGATCATATAGAACTTGATCTTCTTAAATTTAAAGATAAAATATATGAAAAAAGATAGCTTCAGTTTAAATTACATCTATTCAAAGATAATGAAAACGTAAGCAAAAAGATTTCTTAGTTTTTTATTACAACTTTTGGCATTTAAAGTTTGAAAAATATATGAAAAGGGATCGTTCAAGATTGTATTACAGCTGTTATTTTGTGAATCCCAAGTGGGTATTCAATACTTGTTATGCGCGCGATTCAAGTTCAGACTTTGAAAAATTTGACAGGCCAGACACAAAGGTCGTTCAACCTTGCTGGCGAAATGTGCTTAGGTAAACGAAAGCCAATAAATATAAGTATACAACAGAAAGCAGAAAAATGAAAGAAAAAAAAGGTTGATATAAAAAAAGGCAATCGAAATTTGAGTTTAAAAAAATGTTGATGCGGCGAATTTTGTAAATGTGGCCAAGAAAGCACATTAATCTTGTCAGTTGATCAACCTATTTATAGGAGAATTAAATGAAGTAGTTATAAGTTGAGCTGCTCATTACTTATGTTTAGAGTCTACAGATTGTACAAGGACAAATAGTTGTAAATTTGGTAAGAGAAATGGCAAAGTACGAAAATTTGACATATTGAATTGACGCATGTGACAAATTTAAAGACGCCCCCAAACATATTTGTTTTGCAAATGTGAAATTTAACACATTTTACACAACAATTTTTGGCAGGCACTTGACATGGTCTTAATAATAGAACCAAAGCGAATAAACAACAAACAAACCTCATGATGACAGGGCCGAAAAGTAAATTGAATGGGACGGTTTAATGAAATGCTCGAAAAGTTCATTGATAGCGCCGATTTTTTATATATATAAATAGCACTCATTAGACAAAACTTAAGTGGCAAATAAAGCAAGAAATCAAGTGAATAAATTGTTGCAAATCTCAACAAAAAAAAAATCACAAATTTATTTCAATAAGTTAAGCAAATCAAATGTCTTTATTGAAAGTGCGGCGCACGAATCAATTAAAAGGCAATTGAACGCATAAATTATATCAAATTAAAGCCAATAAACATATAGTATATGCATCTTTTGATATGCCAATGGAATTTTGATTCAGTTTCTCTTCGTCGACGAATCAAAAAACTGTCTGCTGAATCAATCAGGCAATTTGTATTCTTAGTTTTTACACATCAATATCATCAAACACTTTTCAGTTGTAATCAATATTTGCTCTATTCAATTAATCAATTTTTAAATTTTTCTTCTATTTGCAGTTTATATACACTGTGAGAAATTAAATATACACACACAAAATGGTAAACGTTGTGGTAAGTAATATTGTTTATAATTTGATTAATTTGTTGTTTGTCTAATTGATGTCAATATATTTATTTTTTATAGCCTGACAACGGCGCCAAACATGCGCCACAGGAAATGGAACAATTCCTGCCCGGCGATGGCAGCAATAAGTGAGTATCTGACGCCTCTATCAAGTGGATTTAACCTCCACCAATTCTAAATAAATTCATAAATGAATACAAGTTGCGTGTGCAACAATTAAATGTTAGTTAAGCTACATAAATTGCTCATATGATGCCGCCAAAGTTTGCTTAAATAAGTGAGTTCATTTATAGTCTGGCATTATTGGATATTATCAGGGATCATGACCACAGATCTTAAATAGTCAAGCTGTATATAATTTTAAAGAATTATGAGTGCAATTAAATAGTAAACTTTGCTAACTTTGCTTTCTATCTTATAATTCTAATTAAATAATATAATCTTATTTTCTTATTATATTTGAAATTCTAAATAATTTTTAGTCGATTTTAAATAAATCAATAAAATAAAATAAGCTTTCGAACAAAGTTTATTCTTATATTACAAGTCTAATCATTTCTGCCCTATACAGCGCCTACGTCAGAGTCTATACCAAAGTTCAGTTCACGTAATAATTCATGAAAATACGTTTATATATATAATGCTAAAACATTTCACCCTTTTTTGTTTTTGCAAGTGTCAGCTAAAACCTTTGTCTGCTTGCTCAAAGACAAATATTTTTCAAAACTGTTGACGTTGTGTTATTTTTTTGTGTACCACAAAATACTCTGCACTATTTTACAAAGGCGCAAGGGTATGATAGAAAATGCAAATATATATACAGAACTAATCTTTATTATTTAATTTCTATTTTAGTTTACTTAATCAGTAAATAAATAAAAAACAATTGAAAATGTATCTCACAACATTTAAAGTATATTTTAGTCGTGCACACGCTTATTTTTGTTTTTCTCATTTGCATCGCAAGATCTTCTAAATGTAAATGAATATATACATATATTTTTTTGCAAGCAAATATTATTATGCAGTTTGTCAAAGCAAACATTCAAATGTCAATTGCCATCACACGTTTCGCATTCAAAAATAAAAACAGAAATAGAAAAATTGAATAACAAATTGCATTTCAGCTGTCTGACTGATAACAAAGATCTGTTAAATAGTATATAAATAAATTGGAAAAAACACAAATTTCAGAAACTACAAATAATTGTTTTGGGGCCTACACGCTTATGGGATTTTAATTTGTATAATCAGCTGAGATGATAACCTTTCAAACCTTGCGCTTTCAACAATGATAAGACATGTTTTAACTCGTAGTCTAAGTGAATGAATTTGTTTATTAAAAACATTTATTTATGAAGGTTGTGGCTACCAGCTGATAGTAACTATATGTATATAACTGCCATATATACATAGTATATATTATATAGCATATTCTACAGATTTTAATCGCGCTTAATGTGCTTTTAAATGAAGCGTATAAATTTCAGGAAAATAAGTATATGCACATAAACAATTAATTAAAGCAAGAAAACATTTATACTTATAAAAGTTGAAGACTTCTTAAGAACTCAGTATATGTGCAAAATAAAGTACTGAAAATTTGAAATTAATTAAAAAAAATAGCGTTTTTTAAATAAGCGTTTGACAACGTCAAGTATGATATTATTCAAAAGTTAACTGAACTCATCAATTAAATATTTGTTGCTGACCCAAGTGGGAACACTCTCAATTCTATTTGCCTGGCAAATATTTAACATGCAGATGCAAATGTTTGCTTAACTCCAACAAGCAACTTTAGCTAACATGAGCTTGAAAAAAACATGTCCAAATATGGGGGAAAAATAAACAAATTTTTAACAGCTTGCAATATATTTTGAAGCACCAAAATGTGCAATATTAAAAAAAAATATATAAATAAATTTAATTTTAAGAATTGCATACAGTTGTACGTTAATAAATTAAGTATTAATATAAATTATAGATTTAAAAAATTCGGCTTTAAAGACATGTCCAAATATGCCACAAAAATAAATATTTGAAAAACTATGACTGTTGACTTTTATGATTAAGCTAATTGAGTTTATAACTTAATCCATGCTAAGTGCTTTAGACACAGCCTAAAAGTAATTTTGAACAACTTGCAATCACAAAAATGTGCAATCTTATTAAAAAAAATGCATTTAAAAAGATGCAATATAATAAAATAAGTATTAATATAAATTAAATATAAAAGAAATTCAGTTTAAATACTATTAATTTAATAATAAAATAACTTAGATTAAATCAGTTGAGTTAAAAACAAAATCTCTGCAAAGTATTATAGACACAGCCTAAAAGTAGGCAACCGTTTTTTGCAATCAAATTTGCAGTTTGGTATATTTTTCTTTTGAACCAATTTCTTTGGCTGATGCAATGAAAATGGGGGTTTAAGTCAGGCTCAGTTAGCACAACTACCAATCACAACTGGCCAATCAAAAGTGGTAATCCAAATAAGGCTATTTGGATTGTTGTTGTTGTTGTTAAAGTTGAAGTTTTGCTTTTGTTGTCGTGTAATGCATGTAAACACCAACATAAATAAGTTGTGAACGTCGACGAACCGCGTATAATTGCAGATGCAGCAATTCCAAAGCCAAAGAATTTCACTGACCACTTGGCTACTTGGCCATTTGGCCATAAAAGCATAAGAAAATGCTGCAATTCAGTTATGTCTTTCAGTTGTTGGCCAACAGAGCTGTAAAACAGATCATCAACAAATCACAATGACAAAGAGCGATTTAGAACCAACAAACGTTGAGTTGAGGTGGCAAAATATATATTTTAAAGGTCGCTTTTACAACTTAAAATTTACTAATCAATTTTATATTTTTTTGTGCACTTGCAGATACAAGATACAACCGCGTAAAGCAGATGCCGAGCAGGCCTTGGCTAACAATGATTTCAATCCATTTGCCATGCGCGACAATGAGCATCCCACAACGTAAGTCCAAATCAAGTCTACAGTAAAAGTTGATTCATTAATGTATCTCTCTCTTATTGTTTTTAGTGATAGGGAAACCTTGACGCATTTGCTGAAGGCATCTTTGGGCACTGGCATTCTGGGCATGCCCATAGCGTTTATGTACTCGGGTCTTCTTATGGGCATCATTGCAACCGTCTTGACTGCCTTCATCTGCACGCACTGCAGTTACGTGCTGGTAAGTCACAAGTAACAATTACTATAGATACAACAAATTATAGATGGCAAAAATATCGAGAGAAATGCATAAGTTGATAGAGAAAGATATATACAATTTTGAAGGAAAGTTAAACACAATATACAGAAAATGAGTTTAGTGGAGAAATGAATAGAAATTTTAAGAAAAAAATATGCAAAGAAATGCAAAAGTTGGTAGCGAAAAATCAGGTCAAATTGCTGAAAATGAGATAAAGATACAGAAAAAAATGGTAAACTGATTTAATAAAAATAGAAAATAACAAGGTAAAAATCCCAGAAATGAAGAGAAACAGTAAAAGATAGATATATAGATATCTGTTTGACTCCATAGATAGCTATAAAAAGCTGATGCATCTGTAGATACGGCTTTAATAAGAGATTGAGATAAAAAATTACAGAAAAAAATGATGAAACCGATTTGATAAAGATTAAAAAAAAACTTGGGGTAAATAATCACAGAAATGGAGAAAACAGCAAATAATAGATTGATGAATAGATAGATACAGACATATGTTTGACTCCATTTAGATTAATTAAGGCACAGATATGTAACAAAAAAAAACATTTTTAGAGATATGTAGATAGCTATAAAAAACTGGTGCATTTTTAGATACAGCTTTAATTAAAGATTGAGGTAGAGAATCAATTACACTGTGCAAGTTTCCCCCTCTTTCGGGTCCTACGAATCGAACTGCATCATTAGTTTTTTGAGTTATGTTACAATGATGGTTTCATACAACATTTTTCGCGAAATTTTTGATCAAGATTGCTTATTTTAAGACAATGGGACATTCTTCTTCGGTCTCTTACTTGTAAAGTTCTGGCTTTTTTGCAAAACTTCTTCGACAAAGTTTCTAGAAATAGATTACGCTACAAGTTTTGGGAACATACCAGGCCTTTAAATGGTTCCTGGGGTAGTCTTTTGGGTCAATAGGTCGACAAAATCAAATCTTTCTTTAAGATTGTACTGGAATGAACACATTTAAAATTTATGAATAATTTATGTAAACGTAGCTTCAGATACGAGGAAAATTATTGTTGAAAATGTAGATTTTTACAACAATTTATTTTTATGAATTTCATAATTTTTCTTTGTGGTTTCTTTAAATTACATTATTATTTTTGTTTTCGCTTGAGATACAAATAGTTTAACAATTATTTCTCTCTTTAATTTTCAGGTCAAATGCGGTCACAAGCTGTACTACAAGACACGTCGCACCAAGATGACATTCGCCGAAATTGCCGAAGCTGCATTCCAAAAGGGTCCAAAGTGGTGCCGTCCCCTGGCTCCCGTGGCCAAGTTCTCCATATTGGTGGGCATGTTCTTAACGTACTTTGGCACCTGCTCCGTGTACACGGTGATTGTGGCCAAGAACTTTGAACAGGTGCTGGAGCATTGGTTTCAAACGGAAATCGATTCGCGTGTCCTCATTTGCATACTGCTTGTGCCATTGATCCTGATTGCCTGGGTGCCCAATCTCAAGTATTTGGCACCCGTTTCCATGGTCGCCAATGTTTTCATGGGTCTCGGTTTGCTGTTGACCTTTTACTATTTGGTCCAGGATCTGCCGCCCATTGAGGAACGTTCTCTGGTCACCTTGTCCACGCTGCCAGCATTCTTCTCCATTACCATCTTTGCGATGGAGGCGATTGGTGTTGTTATGCCGCTGGAGAATAACATGAAGACACCACAGAACTTCCTCGGTATTTGCGGTGTGCTCAGCAAGGGCATGTCGGGTGTGACACTGATCTATATGCTACTCGGTTTCCTCGGCTACATGCGCTATGGCAACGAGACTGGTGAGAGCATCACCCTCAATCTGCCCACACACGAGTGGCCCGCCCAAGCGGTCAAGGTGTTGATTGCCCTGGCCGTCTACTGCACATTCGGACTGCAGTTCTACGTGTGCCTCGAGATTGTCTGGGATGGCATCAAGGACAAGTGCACCAAGCGTCCCATCTTTGTCAACTATGTGCTGCGGTAAGTTTAATATTACTACATAGGCACATTTTTAATTAAAAACAAAATGATACAAATGCTCAAAATGACTTAATACCTATTATCAGGAATTAAAACCGTTACCATAAAAGGTTATAACCGTAAAAGGTATTAACCGATTGAAATTGGGAACGGTGACTGAAACCGTTACCGAAAAAAAAAATTTTTATACTATACCGATACCGAAAAATGTTTTTATTACATCCAAAATAACCGTTTAGAAACCGATTCATTCACAACTGCAAATCTCGATAAAGCATCAAATTTAATTATCTTATTAAGGTGTAATAGTGGTTTTCAGAAGTAAATTTTATTTTTATTTCTAATGTGTGTATTGATCTCTATAAAAAGATCTTAATTTTTGAAATTTTTGAATATTTGCTTACATGCTTTTAACATTTAAAATAATTGTTGTTGTAAACCGTAATCATACCGGAATTTCGAAACAGAAACATACCAAGAGCCTGTAACCGTTTAATTTAACGATTGATTGATTGATTCGAAAATAACCGTTGTGCATGAATCGGTTACTAAACAGTTATTTCGATTTGAATAATTTCGGTTTTACAAGCGTTTTCGGTTACGGTTTCAGTCACGGTTACCAAATTCAATCGTTTAATTCCGGTGAGCGGTTACGGTATCGGTTACGGCTTTAATGCCTGTTTATAATATATCTATATATATTTAAAGCATACATTTTATTTAGTATTTATATTTACATTTTTCTATTTATCATTTTAATTACTTTTTTTTAAATCAAAACATTATTTAGTTTTCCTTTTACGTACATTTTTTTAATAACTTTGTTTTAAATCAAAACATTATTTAGATTTTTAAATGTTTACAATTTTTAGTAATATCTAAACTCATAAAATTACTATCTTTTCAATTGCAGCACCGTTTTGGTAACAGCCGCTGTCGTCTTGGCCATTTTAGTGCCAACCATTGCGCCATTTATGGGTCTCATTGGCGCCTTCTGTTTCTCCATACTTGGCCTGATCTTTCCGGTAAATATTAAAAAAAATTCCCAAACTGTCTATAGACATTTTCTTACAATCTTTTTAATTGTGCTGCAGGTCATCATTGAGCTGATTGTGCATTGGGACACTGGTTTCGGCGCTGGCAACTGGATACTGTGGAAGAACATTGTGATCACCATATGCGGCGTTTGTGCCCTTGTCTTTGGCTCCCTGTCGGCGGTCAAGGATATCATGAAAGTCTATGGCGGTACACCGGAGGCCCAATAAATAGAATGGGCTGATGTTTCCCCATCATGATTCAATCTCCTGTGCATGACAAATGCAAAAAAACAAAAAAAATAGAAACAAAAGAATAGGAACAGTGCTATACCAAGGGATATATATTTATTATATACACTATATGTATACATTTGATGAGAGATATACTTTTTTAGTTAGCATAGTTTGTGTGAGCCAATTACGGTCTGGCTTCATCATCATTTTCCTAGGGATCTAACTATTGTTAGATGTAAAACTTGCGACCCTCACAATTTTTGTAAATGTTTCTCGTTTAATTAATTTTTTTCATTTTGCAAGGTAGTACCCTAAGATTAACTATACTATATTATATATTAATATATATACTTATTCGAGTGCCTAATTAATTAGCACACAGCACCAAAAACAGAATGAAAGAAAACTGTCAGTTTTAGCACGTTTTAGAAATGCAATTATATTAATTAGTTGTTGTGCGTACATTTTAGTACCAAAAAACTAAACAGTTAACTAGCTAATTAACTAAAACTTCATGTTGTTTGATTTTAGAGTAGACCTCTATCTATCTCTCTCTGCCTAAAAGACACTGTTTCTCTCTTGTATCCTTTTCCCAATCCTTCTTCCCAGCCCTCTCCTGATTTCTCTCTCTGTTCTAAAAGAGTATTACGAAAACAATGAAAAAACCAAAATTTGCTAACATTTAATATTATTTTTGCTCAACATTTTTTTTGTTTTTAGCGTGTTTAGTTTATAAGCAATACGATTTGGTCCTAGGGTGGCCCGACAAATACCCTGTAAGCCATTCACAAAGAGACTTTTATTTTTGTATATACATTTTGCAGGGTTTTTTCGGGTCACCCAACATCAAATAGGGCATATTTCGCCTTTGAGTTACTCAAATTATACATTTATATAAACTTATTTTTATATAACATACATTCATTAGTTTAATTTGCAAAAATTAAAAAACAGTAATCAAATCGGCGATATATAAATCAATTCAGAGCGATATTCACACACTTTTGTTGCATGACATTTGTATTTTAATTGTAGCTTTAAATAAAAAATGAAAAAGAAACATAAAAATAATATTGAATATTTCTAAAAAGAAAGTAACGAAAAACACTGAAAAAGTAAACGCATCTATTGCATTTAAACGAAAAGTTAACTTTTATATTAGAGCTATCGATCAGTCAATTGTTCAGTTTACAAATGTATTGAGATCAATGTTGTATTCTTTTGATTGAAACTTGTCCATTTTAAGATTGATATAATGGCTTAACTTTTTGAAAAGTGTTGCACGAAATTATTCAAGGAAACAACAATTAAAAAAGAAACCCGGGAAATTAAATATAATATGAAAAAAATATTAAAATGTAAATTAAAATGTGTTTTATTTGGCGTTGAAAATGGGTAAAAACAATATATTGTTGGGGATATTGTTGACAGTTCAGAAATAAATAGAAAAATAGTACATTTTTAACTTTGCGATAATCGATTTTGCGAATTTTGAGCGAAAGCGGAACTCGGAACACGTTCGATAAATATGGAAATGGTTTAATTTTCAGCCAGAATGAAGGAGTATAAAAATGTGTTTTATTTCGCAGTGGAAATGGATACATAAGATATTATGAATTGAGATATCGCCGTCAGTTTAGAAATCAATAAACAATCGATTTCGATTGCGCGAATTTCTAGCGGAAGTGGAACTAAGAAAACACGTTAAATAATTGTTTTATTGGAATTGACTATATCAATATTATAAATTGAGATATTGTTGGCAGTTCACAAATCAATCTATTTCGATTGCGCGAATTTCGAGCGAAAGCGGAACTCGGAACACGTTTGATAAATGTAGAAATGGTTAAATTTACAGCCAAAACAAAAGAGTATATAAAAATGTGTTTTATTTCGCAGTGGAAATGGGTATATACGATATTATGAATTGGAATATCGCGGGCAGTTTAGAAATCAATAAGCAATCGATTTCGATTGCGCGAATTTCAAGCGGAAGCGGAACTCGGAACATGTTCGATAAATGTAGAAATGGTTTAATATTTAACAAGAACTTGTCGGACTTGTTTGCCAGCCACATCTTTGGTAAACAACAGTCTTGTAATTGGCCAATTTACTTAGCTTAAATGAATTGATCAATTGGCGAGCATGAATTGTATGCGTATTTTATTCAGCTTAAATGACGACAGCACGTGGTCACTCTTTTTGTTATTGATATTGATATTGCAAATACAAATGGCAATAATCGGAAATCGTGCGTTAATTGGCATTAAATGTGCCCCAGACACAAACACACACAATTGAATCCCACACAATGTCCGATGATTGCAAATGGTAAAAGAAAAAGAAAAACAAGTTGGCATTAGGTACATAGGTAGGTTGGGGGCAATTGAACCTGCCCGTGGGCCAATTTGTGGCCTAACCTCCGAGTCAACGTGCTCTTGAGGCCATCATCACAGTGTGGACCATTGCGATACTCGTGATATTTGGCATTTCATATTTTTTTTCATTTTTATTTGTGACAGTTTTTTGGAAAGGCTGTTAGCCCAGTAACACAAAGGGTAAAAGAGGCTATTGGATCTGGGATTAAAGCAACTAGATTTGGGGATAAAGTACAAAATAAATTCAAATTCAAATAGATAAATATTTTGCGAACGTTTACTGAAACTTTTATAACAATCGGTTAAGAACCAGAGAAGATAATTAAGATAAACAGGAATTTTTTAAATATTTTAAGTCTCGGCAAACCCCAAAATCAATTGGGGTTGTTGAAACCAATGCTTTTAAATTAAAAAAAGTTGAAAAATTTTAAATTTAATGAATTAATTTTTAAATTAGCTAAAAATGCATAAAAACAAATTTCGATCAAATTTGTAATTTGTATAAAACATACATCAAATTGGTCGTTTTTTGAAATTGAAAATAAATGTATTAATATTAGCTATCATCCTACTAAATCTCAGCAAGATCGGACAAAAAGAAAAGTGGTAACGGCTAATTTAAGTTTTTAAGCAAAGTGAAGTGCCTTAAAGTATGCTATAAAAAATATTTTAAATTTTTTAAAATAAGTATCGGATATCCTAAGCTCGGGAGCTCGACTATAGCCTTTCCCGCTTGGTTTTTTATATATTCTTTAAATACATAAATATATATTCTGAAAATAACTAAATTATTATTAGCTATCTTTCTACTAAATCACAACAAGATCGGACAGATAGAAGGGTGGTAATGGCTTTTTTAAACAATAACAATAACAAAGTTTATTAGACAAGGGTGGTAATGGCTAATTTAAGTTTTAAAGCAAAGTAAAGTGCCTTTAAGTATGCTATACATTTTTCTTTTAATTTATTTAAATAAGTGACGGGTATCCTATGGACGGGATGTCGACTATAGCTTTTCTCGCTTGCTTTTTAATATATTTTTTAAATAAAGGCAGCAAAGTTTTGGCTACTGGGCATCCAACAGTCGAGCAGCTTGACTCTACCGTTCTTACTTGTTTAGTGCAAAGACGTGGGAATGTCTCGGAAAATCCTTGACTCAACGTTCGCCGTTACCAATTGATAATTGCGGGGGGTTCACAGGGACAGAGAGCGGGAAAGAGTGAGAGGAAGAGAGGGACTCCAGGAAACCCGAGCAATTAGCGCGTGACAAGCGAGAGGGTTAACAAAAGATTCGACCACAAATGATGACTAGCTACCAATTGAGTGCAGCAACAATTTTGGCTTAGAGCAGCATTCGAGACTGTGTGTTAACAAGGTCGACGGCGATTTCAAATAATTAATCTCTTGATTGTCATCATTGCATCTCGACTTGGATGGCAGCCAAGGTCAGGCAAGAAGATCAACCAGAAGATCAACCCGATTTCTTTGTTGTGGTTTTTTGTGTGTAACCCAATATCATTTTGTAGTTACATTAAATGATGTAACTGCAATAATTACAATTGTCTGCGCTGTGTTTGGCATTTGAAATCTTTTTAACATTCTTATATCATTGACTTTCCCCTATTTAATATACTTTTGACACTTTATTTTCCAACGGAATATTAAGTACAACGGCGTGGGAATATTGTAAATATTTGTTTGAAACATACTTATAGTTATGCATACCAGACCGAATAGAAAACCCGGATCACAATATCAGTCGCCAAATTCAATTCACTTTCATAAGGCAATCAAGGTCTAAACAAACCCAATTGAAGCTCATCTTTCTAACAAAGCCAAATATGAGAGCCAAAAAAACACTCTTCAAAACTAAACAAATATTTTTAAAAATAAGAAAAACAATCAATAAATTCAAAAACATCATAAATGGTTAACTGAAGCGCAATCAACAACAAAATTAAAACTAAGCACAAAAACAAAAGACCAAAAATCATACCAACAACAACAATCAGCATTCACTTTCAAACGAGAGGCAAAAAAAAAGATACATAAATATAAAACGACTCGACTACAAAATTGCCTTGTTGAAAAGGAGAAAATAATATAGTTGAAAAAAAGGAAATGAAAACTTTTGTGTAATTATGTTTAACAAAGATATTGACCAGCGAAATATTGAAACATTGAAAGTTTCAAGTGAAGTAGCGCATCCATCAGCCAAGGGCCAACTTGGCCAGGTTAACAACAAGATTAATTAATTATGTTTTTGTTGATTAAAATGTATGAATACGCGAAAACAAATGAAGCGCTAAATTTTAAATGGTAACTAATTTTCGTATTTAAGCTTTAAAGTAAAAGCAAACGGAAATGTTGAACGGGTGCTAAAATATACCCTGTATCAAGTATTTAGTGTTGGGTATATTGAAATTGCACAAATAAAAGAATAGTTAGAGGAGAATATGAACATTAATTAATACACACATTAGAGAACCAATTTGACTTAGAAAGCTAAAAATTGTAAAACTTCAATCCTGCATAATTTTATCAAAACTCAAATTATTTTTTGAAAATTTTTTGAAAAAAAATTTATAATTCATTTCTTTTTAGAATATAAAATTTCAAGCTTTAACTTTAAATCAACTCCTTTTATCATATATAAATTTGATTCTGAGACGTTCGTTGTTTTTATGTTTGAAATAATGACAAAAAGAACCAAAACTTTGACATTAACAAATCAGAACACTTTAAAATTTTCATAACTTTGGCAAGACTGATCGGATTTTAAAGCGGAATATCATTTAGATCATGGTTTGGTTTCTTAATTATTCTGCAATTTATTTTATTAATTAAATTTATTTAATTTTGCTTAAATAATTGTTATAAATTGTATATATACATTTTTATTGCTATTTGAAAATTCAAAATTTTAATTCTTACTTTTTATCAAAATTTTTTTACTTTTAATCAACTCCTTATGTCATAAATAAGTGTACAGCAATATTTTACAATTTGATTTGATACAAAATGAACAAAAATGTAGACTAGTAAAGTTGCTACATACTGTTGAAAATCAGACCAACTTCAGATTTTCATAACTTTTCTACAACTAAAACAATTTCCAAACGGAATATCATTTAAAACATTATTTCTCGACTAAATTGAGTCTGTATAAAAACATAGATGAGTTTCAAAAATACATTTTTTTCAATACACAATTTGAGTTTTATCCTTTCAGTTTTAATTTTTATTTTATATATAATTCCTAATTATTTAGGATCATATTAAGTTTTTAGTTATATTTTAATTAATTTTTAAACGCAATAAATAAATAAATCAAAATAATTTAATAAATAAATCAATAGGTAAATAAATATATCAATAAATAAATAAATACATAAAAAAGATATGAATAAATAAATAAATAATTAAATAAATAAATACATGAATAAATAGATAAATAAAAAAATAAATAAACAAACTTAGCCCTACAGCATTACTAAAAGTCTAGCACCCTCAACTAGATCGCTAGCTTTATTTTTTCTCTCCCTCTCTCTTGATTTTGGGTAATCTTCAGATTATGGCAGCAGCAGCAACAACATGATGATGACTGTCTGTCTGTCTGTCTGTCGTGCCAAGTTACCACGTGATGCGCGCAGTTAACTGAAAGCCATCATACTCAGCTTGTTGTTGTTGTTCGGGTTGTTGTTGTGGCTGTCGATGTTGTCGTCGGTGGCAGAGTCATCAGCAGAGTCGTCAGCAGAATCGTCAGCAGAGGGCACCTGGCGCACCGGGCAACCAGGCAGAGATCAGTTTAGAGTCTTTGTGCATTTGCATTCATTATGTTTGGCACCGTCGACGCGGCCACAACGCAGTTCTCTCCAGTTCTCTCCAGTTCTCCACAACAACACAAAAGCTGTCAGTTCCAATTCCGACAAAAAAACGATAGTCAAATTCATTTGGAGATTCTTTTTTTGAGCTTGTCACTCAGTTGCAAGATCAGTGCATGTGTGTGTGTGTGTGTTTGTTTGTGTGTTTATGTTTTGCAATTATTTTTTGGCGCTTTTGAAAAATGTTTGAAATGTGGATTTGTGTACCGAGCTGCTGACACTTGTTGACTCAGATCTACAGATCTACAGAGAACTACTGTCAACTCGATCAACTTGACCTTTCGCTTGAATTCCTTTGAAATTGATCGCAATTGCATGCAAAGTAAAAATCAATTTAAAATAAATAATGTCGCCATATGTGTTCCATTTAATTGTGCTGCTCAGTTTGAGCTACGCTGCATTTGGCGACGATGCCGATGAGTTTAAAAATTCGGAACGTCACCACAAGGTGTGTAAATCAACATAATCATAAATTTGTTACTGTTTTGAGCCATAAAAATTTGTTTGCTACCTAAAAAAACTCATTTAAGAAACGTCAAATCTATCGGGAGCAAGTGCTGCCACATGCGGGTGGCAAGATACCCGATACGGCGTTCGAGACCGATCGTCTGTTTCTCAACCGTCTGCAGAAGGAGGGCATCTCGGTGCCCGACGGCATTGTGCCCCAACAACGCAATCCCCAGGTGAGGGTTGACTAAACTAATAATTGTCTTATTACTTAATCTATATTATACTGATATATTTATTTAACTTTAGGTTTAGGTACTGATTATATAATGACTAATTTACAATTTAAACTTGGCATACTTATTTTAGTTTTACTTGTTTAGTCGATAAAATAAATTACAGTCGAACTTCCCTAACTCGAACTTCCCTAACTCGAAGTTTCTCTAACTCGAACAAAATCGAGTGGCAATACTAGGCAAATTTCATACAATTCTACTTCCCTAACTCGAAGTCTCCCTAACTCGAACTTTTTTCGTGGATAATGGTGATTCGAGTTAGGGAAGTTCGACTGTATATTTATATAAATTATAAACAAACATTTTAATTATATTTAATTCATATTATTTTTTAACTTTAAATATTATTTTAAAAGTTTATTAAAAATTTTATAGAGTTTTTGGATCGATTGTTAAAGTGAATTAAAGTGAATTTTTCAGTGATCTTCGCAAAATTAAAAACGAAATTTCTGTGATATTATATAATACATATATTATTACTTAAATAAATAATTTAAACAGGTTTTATAACACTGACTATAATTTATTCATAAAGCGAATGAAAGTAAATTTAATTTTAAATTTAAAATTACAAAAAACTTTTAATAACACTGACTATTATTAATATGTATAAATAGTGAATATTCATTCAGGTATCAAGTGAATTGGAGTAAATTTATCAGTGATCTTTGGAAAATAAAACATGAAAATTTCTTTGAAATTATAAAATATTTTATTACTTAAAGAAATACAGTTGACTTCTATAATTCGAATTTCTCACTAACTCGAGCTAAATGAGTGGCAGTAAAATTAATAAACTTAAGAAAAATAACTATATTAGTCGAATATCTCCATAGCTTTGGATAATGGTGATTCAAGTTAGGGAAGTTCGACTGTAGTTCAAAAAACTTTTATAAACCTGACTACAATTCATTTCAATAAAATGAAAGTATTTTTTTAGCTATAAAGTGAATTTAAGTAAATTTATTAGCGATCTGTGAAAATTTAAACATGGAATTCCTTTGATATTATAAAATACTTTATAACTTAAAAATTTGCCAGTTCAAAACCGTTTATAACACTGAAAACAATTTATACATATAAAAGTTTAAATTAATCTAGTTATAAAATGTATTGAACTAAATTTATCATGGATCTTTGCAAAATAAAACAAGAAATTTCTTTGATTTTATGTCATATATTATTACTTAATAATTTATTTATTTAAAGACAATATTACTTTTGCTAAAAAGTAAATTAAACTAAATTTATCAGTAAACTTTGCAAAATTCAACCAGAATTTTTTTTGATTTAATATCATATACTTTTCCTTTCTAGAAATCCCTGACCTAACTAATTCTAATACTTGTTTTATCACTAATTATTACTATTCATATTTTTTGATCTGATTGGGTTTTTCAAAATCCATGCAACAAATGTTGGATCATTTAATTACTCATTTTTTTAAAAACCCCAGATTCTTAAATTTTAATTAATTAATTATTTTTTTATTGTTTCAGTTTAATTTAAAGTTGTTTTTAAATTCCTATTTATGCGTTCAAAGTATTATAATACTTAATTTTATTTTAATTTTATAATTCCCTACATTTAGTTGACACAAAATAAATTAATAAATATTATTAATTAAATATTACCCATTTCACAAAACCCTTTTAAAACTGACTCCAATTTATTTATAAAAACCTTCTCAGGTCTATCAGTATTATGATAAGGGCACGCGAACCGTTTATCACATTGCTTTAAGTTCGGATGGTCGTTTTACACCAAGGGAAGGTCGCTACCATTACAGGCAGGTGCCCACCGTGGAGACCACCTATCTGTATCCACAGGCAGTGGGTCGTCCGTATGTGTTGGTGGCACCAAAGCACGCTTTGCCCAGCTATCGCCAACTGCAGCTGCACAATCCGTTGCTCAATCAGGTGAAATTCCAGCCCAAGAAAGGTGAGTACACAGTGGAATTTAACGCCTGGCTGCATTCAAACACTTTATATACTTACTTATAATATATAGTGCCCAATTTTCTGGAGCTGGCACCAACGGTGGGCAAAAGTCATCATGGCAGCAGTCCAGCCAAGGCGCAGTCCTATCAAAACGTGAATCTTCTGCATGGTCCAGCGCTGTCCGCGTTCAAGAAAACCGCCGGCGGCAGCAAAACCTATGTGGATAGTTATGGCAAAACCCATGTAAGCCCAGTCACTCGACCATGTTAGCCATGTTAATATCGTTCAACTCTTTGTTATTGTTGCAGCTCTATAGTGAATTTGATGATTTGCTCAGCAACCTCCATTTGAATCCAGCAATGCAAAATTTGTATTAGTTTTTAAAATGCATATTTAATAAGATTTAACTTTAATACACGTACTTCTAACTTCACCATACTTTAATACATTTCACATTTCGTTCACCACAATTAAAGCCCATTCCTAGTATTGTTAACAGATATTGCAAATAAAAATTGATTCTACATAAATTAAAATGTGAGAAATATTATCAAGTTGAGAAATTCTGGGATTTACTATTTTTGGACAGAGTAAATTAAAAATTTATAAAAACGTTTGTAAATCAATAAAATTGAACTCTGTTTTCGATTTAATTTAAGAATATATATACAATTTTTATTTAGAAAATAAATGATAACACGTATTTTCAATTTTTAAAATGGAAATTAAAAATAAAAAATAAATTTGTTTCAACTCTACTTTTTGATTTAATCACAAAATATATGAAATATTAATTAGAGCTTCATTTTTTTTAGAAATTATATTAAAAATATTATTTTTAATTTTAGAAATTTAATTAACTTTATTTTTAAAATGAAAATTAAAAAATAAATAAGAAAATGAAAATAAAATAAGAAATAAATTCGTTTCAACTCTACTTTTCGATTTAATCAATAAATATATGAATTATTAAATAAAGCAGCAATTTCTTTTTAGAAATAAGAATTTTTAAAAAATAAATAAAAAATAAAAATATTATTTCATTTATTTTTTTAAGCATTTATCAAAAATGAGTATTTTAAATTTATTGACTCTACTTTTTGATTTAATCACCAAATATATGAAATACTCGTATTAATAAAAGCTTCAGTTTTTTTGAAAAATTATATAATTTTTAAAAATATAATTTTTTAACTAAAAATGTAATTTAATATTTCATATGTATTTTAGTATAAATCAAAAATGAGTATTATTTTTAAATTTATTGATATCATTATTAAAAATTATAAACTCTACCTTCCCTGATAATGACTATATACGTAATACGATTTGAATGTTTGTGGATTTTTGTAAAGTCTTAACAATTTGCTGCTTGCAAAATAAACCATAACTATTGCATTTTACTTTCCCACACATGCAATAAAATGAATTTACTTTCATATGCATGAGATATAGATACATATACTCATAGATACATTTGTGCATACTTAAATTCATCATCGCTTTGCCTTAGGTTTCGTTTGAAACACTCCTCATAATTAGGCGGCATGGGCGAAAAGTAACGGCAAAAAAGCTTAGCTTACATGCTTCCAAACAAAATCGAAAGTTGCAGACGACGAAAGAAGCCGAAGCACCGTTGCCGCTTACCGTTAGACGCGCTACCCTTGAAAGCTTGCAGCTTGAAGCACGAGAAACCACGACCACGAGGCTGTCTCAAGTGGAAAAACTGCACTTCAGTTTCAGTGCGATTTTCAGACTGAACGCAAACGGTTGATACAACTCCAAACAAACACACAAAAATTAAAATCAAATAAAACCTGATCCCAAATAAAGAGATGTCGAAGCTACTGAGGATGCTGGCAACATTGTTGTTGCTTGGAACAGCAATGGCCATTGAAGTGCAGGTTAGTTGTCAATCAATCAATTATGATGAGTCGCTCTTAATTATGCTGAGAGTGACTTAGAAAGAGAGTGGGAGGCAGGACGCCATTTTCAGTCAACTCTCTCTCATGTGTGGAACTCGTGTGGAACTTGTGCGAGTGCGAGTGAGCGACGTTCACTTTTGACCCAAAAATTGTAACATGCAATTGAGACAAAGACTAACACACACACACACACCAGTGATGTCATTTCCGCTTTTTTCCCGTCAGATTTGGATTTTTTTGAAGTATGTTTGCGGGAAAAATTTGAAAACAACGGGCAGCGGGAATTCTAGATTTTTTAGCAAATTTAAACAGCTTTTTTTAATTTGTGCTTTTAATCAATTTTGAGAACTGTTTTAATTGAGTTTGACGGTTGAAATGTTAAAACTTTATCTAATATTTTTTATGATTTTTTGAAAATTTCTAAAAAGCCACTTTTTGTATGAAAAGTAAGAAAAATGGGTTAAAATGGCAATTTTCAAAAAATTATAAAAAATACTAGCGAAGAGATTTTTGAAATTTGTTTTTGCAGTCACTCTTAGAAATGTTTCAAGAATTTTTCTGCATCAAAATATTTTTTTCTAAAACATCGAGGAAAAATGGTAAAAAATTACTGTTTTTTTTAAATTCAAAAGTTTTAATGGGTACTTAATGGATTAAGGAAAGTTTTGCACCATTTAAACCTTTCCAAAAATATATTTTTTACTGTGAAGAATTGACTTAAATAGCTATTAAAGTCAAAAAAAGGGCGTACGAATTAATCGTGGTTTGGGCTCGTAAATGCAGCATAGCTGCAAAATTAAGTGATTTGCGTGCACATAGTGCTACAAAAAAGTTCACCAGCTCTATGAAGGGACAGAATAAGTGCTGTTTTAATAACCAATTACCTCCCAGCTGCCTAACCAAAATAGTACAGCGAGACTATTATCCAAACGATGATGAAGAAAACATTGAAGATATATTATGTAAACCATAATTTTCGATTAATGTTAACATTTGTATATTTTAAGTGAATTTCTTTTTTTGTTATATATGAAAACAGGTCTATATTAATGAAAAACAAACAACAAATTATTTTATAAAAAGCAGCTTTTTTCTTGACCTTTTTTCCTGGGATTCCGCTTTTTAAGCTTTTTTTTCGTTGGTCTAGCTTTTTATGCTCAGAAAAAAATGACATCACTGACACACACACGGACAATTACACTCATTTACAGAGCATTACACACATGCTTAATTGTTTGCTAATAATGAGCGAAGGAGGAGGGGGAAGTTGTGTCTGTGTGAAACCGGTATTTGATTATGCAATTTGCAACACTTTTATTTTATTTTGATATGTTTACGCTGATATAGAAATTCGGACACCTGTACAATCCACCGCAATCGGAGCATCAGGCACGCCACGAGGACAAACAGGATTTGAGCAAGATACCAGGCGTGGCTGGCGTCGATTATCCGATCTACCACGAAGTGCCGCACACGCAATTCAGCTGCCACAATGTGCCCGCCGTGCCCGGAATGTACGCGAATGTGGAGACGGGCTGCCAGGCCTATCACGTCTGTCACGACGGACGCGAGGGACACCAGGGGGCGTCGTTCCTCTGCACCAATGGCACCGTATTCAATCAGAAGGAATTCGCCTGCGACTGGTGGTACAATGTCAAATGCGAGGAGGCCATCAGTCTCTATCAGTAAGTTGACCATTTTAAATTACACTTTATTTTGTTTAAAACGTATTTTCTTTTTTCAGTCTCAACGCCGATCCGGAGCACAATCCGTATGTGCCGAAGAAGAAGCCCGAACACGAGCACGCACACGAATTACACGATTCTCATCATGGCGCGGGTTTTGTGATTCACGCCTAATTTGGTTAAAAATACATTTCACATGCACTATTTAAATTGTTTTTCAAAATTTGCACTGCAATAAATTTGTTTCATTCTTATAACGGTTTATATACTTTTTTTAAACATGTGGCAGCCTTGGTTACCATAGAACGATTTCCATTTATTTCAGTGCTGCCAGATTTGAAAAAATAAATACATTTTTATGAAAAAAAAAGTAAAATAAAAAAAGTATGCTTCTGTTTGTTAGCATATTTTTATTTTATTTCTAAATTGGAATATATAGACGATAGAAATAAAATAAAAGCATGCTCTAAAATATTGACGGACATTTTTTTATTTCTAGTTTTTTTCTTTTAAATTTATTTATTCAAATCTCTTCTGGCTTAACGGACCAATCTATATTTGTTTTTTTTTTTATCTTTTTGGCAATTTCTTTTATTTTAAAGCGTGAGAATCTGAAATTTTGCAATAAATATTTTTAGAATTTGGTTTGAATTTCAAGTTATTTTATTTAATACAAATTCGATAGACCGCCCGATGGCGGTCGGGCGATAAACACGGAATGTTGTTTCACTTCACTTTGGTGAGCTAGTTCAATTGAACTGATTGTGAACAACTTTGACACAACTTGAATTGTTTACGTTTTTATCGCCGAGAAATTGTAAAAAATTTGAGCAAATTTAAATGGCCGCACCACGAGATCCCACTGCACCCGGTTACAACATTGCCCGTGATCCGGCGCTGGCCAAGAATCGCATATACGTTGGCAACCTGCCGATGTGCACGCGCGAGGAGCTGGAGAGCATTTGCCATCCTTACGGTAAAGTTGTGGGCTCCCTGGTGCAAAAGAACTTTGGCTTTGTGCAGTTTGAGAGCGAGGAGATTGCCAACAAATGTGCAGATGCGCTGAACAAATCCACATTCAAAGGCAAAGCGTTGATTGTGCGCAACGCGAGCTTAAAGACGAAGGCGGTGCGGAAGGCAAATCAGGCCTTGGCCTTGGGAGGAGGAGGCGTTGCTGGAGGAGGAGGTGGGGTGGGGGTGCTCCGATGAACGTGCAAGGCGGCATTGTGATGTCAGCAGCTGGAGCGGCGTCCAATGTGGTGCCCATTAATGATTGCGAGATTATTGTGGTGAATCGTGATAATACGTAAGTGTGATGTTAATAATTAATTAATCAGTTATTACACTCCCTTAAAAATGTAATACTTTGACTTTAAATAAGAAAAAAATAGCTTAATATATATATTTGGAAAGGTCGTTTAAATTCCGATTGAATGACACAAAACTTTCCTTAATGGTGCATTTACACTAGTTGATAAACAAGTCAACGTTGATATCAACTTTATCAATCCTAGTGTGAACAGGATATATACTTTACCAACTGTTGCGTTGACAGTAGATTGACAGTGCGAAAAACATCAATTGTTGCTCTGGATGTAAGCATAGTGTAAACACTTTGTATCAACAGTTGAAGACACAATCGGCGTGTAGACAACACAAAATGAAGTTGAGCTCATGTTCATTCTTTTGCTTTGTGTTGACAAGCTTTTTGTACAGATTAGGGGTGGCATCACTTCCATTCGCCATCCGATTTAATTAATGTTGTCTGTTTTTTCGACTGTGCAGTCTATAAAAAACAAAAATTAATAATAAAAAGCTATTTAAAATTACATTTTAATTTATTTATATACATATTTATTGAACTTTTTCTCTTGCTCTTCTTCGTCGTCAAAAGCTAAAGTCAAAATTACTGCTGCTGTTATTTTTTTTTCTAAGCTGATGCCATTGTACTCGTTTTATCTTTAAGTAAACAAATTACATATGAATTAGTTTTAAGATACATATGCATAAGTACTTACCGCTTTTTTTACTTTGCGCAATTAACAATACAACACAATATCGATTCAAATCAGTTTCGATACATACACAGCGACATAAACGAAAAATGTATAAACAACTCGAACGTCAACTAATGTGGATATCAACTAGTTTAAACTACTCTCAACTTAATTATCAACGCGTTGGCATCTTGCGCGTTGCTCAACTCGAAAATTAGTTGGCAGCCCGGTTTTTTTGTCAACTCAATCAACTAATGTAAACACAAGAAATGCGTTGACATTGGATAACAATTGTTGATATGGCTAGAATTGACGCTGCATCAACTAGTGTAAATGCAGCATAACCCATTTAGTACCCTTCGAAAATTTCGAACTTATGTAAGTCACTTTTCAAAACTTTTTTCCTCGATTTTTTTTGCAATAAGATCGCAAATGAATAGGGATTTAGAAACACCTAAACGTACTTCTCAAAGGATAAAATATGTTTCAAGAAAAGTTCGTTTAAATAGGGAATCAGAGACACAAGAACAAAGACAAAAAAGAATAAAAAACGAAAAAACTAGGGCTATAACAAATAGAGCTTTAGAGACGGAAGAAGAGAGATTTAAACGCATTGACAAAGAAGCGCAAAGAACAATAATAAACAGAGCCTTAGAGACTGATAAAGAAAGACTTATACGCTTGGAAAAAGATGCGAAAAAAACTATAATAAACAGAGCCTTAGAGACTGATGAAGAGAGACTTATACGCTTGAAAAAAGAGGCGAAAAGGGCTATATCAAACAGAGAAAGCGAATCAAAAGATCAGAGACTTGAAAGACTTAATAAAAACGCACAAAGGAATGAAATAAATCGAAATTCCGAGACTGAAGCCCAAAAAATTCAGAGACTCAAAAATCAAGCTATTAAAAAACGAGTCAATCAAATGCACAACACTCAAATTTCAAAAAAAAAAACAATAAATCAAACAAAAAAAACTGTCTAATAGATCAACAAGAAATGTAGAAAATGATGAAAGTATGAAGACAAATGAACAAAAAGATTCAGACTTTATTAGTCTTCGGAATTTGTTTAAATTAAATACAACTATACATGATTTGGTAAATAACATGATGAATAAATGTGATAATAACAACAGAGTTGAGGTTGAAAAAAATATTTCGAAAATTTTTCATCACAGAAATACAATAATAAATTCGTTTTGTAAAAATGTATGCATTCTAAAAGATAAATTTACGGTCATAAAGTTAAAAGTGGATTCCACCTCCAATCCACTTTTAACTTTATGACCGTAAATTTATCTGATCCTGCGCTTCACATGTTCCCCCTTTTGGTCAACTGTGATGCCCCGGATTATGTAATAACGGCCCTGATTCTTGGTCCATCTCATTGTCCGTTTCCCAAAATTTGCTTATGCTTAATGTCCAACTTTATATTTTTCAATTTTACTAAATTTAAATAATCTAAATTCCTTTTTCAGCACTTTAGCTGGTTCCTGAATCAACTTGGGTTTTTTCTAAGTTTTCCCCAATTATTTTTCTGCTTTAAAATCCTCGGACTTTTCATTAAACTTTTCCTTTCCCTTTAGTTTAAAATTTCAATTTATTCATTGACCTGCTTGGTCAGCTGCCCTTGGCAGTAATAAAACTTTGCACCCACACTGTACTGGCACCACTGTTGCTACTACCAATGATAACTACAATTAAAGACTACCACCACCAGCAATTGGCTGACTCTCATTGTTAAATCCTAATCCTAGTAATTGTATACGTGTCTGGTTGTCTGATTTCCATTTTCCAAATTTGATGCCTTGTAATTAGCATACTGATCTGATTGGGTTTTTCTGGGGTTTTCCCCAATCCCTGCAACAAATGTTGGATCATTAATGTTTTGAGTACCCCCAGATTGTATTCTTAACTATCTCGAAATTTAATGTTTTTTAATTAATATGGACAGACTTCAGATACCTATAGTTTTGCTCAGTGTGTTACAATTTTTAAATCAACCTTGTAAACCAGGCGAACAGGCCTACTACTACCTCATCGCTTAATCCTTTTTGATCATCAACCGAGATGATTTTACTTGCTTGTTCGGGGACTGGGGGCCCTGCCTTAAAATGTCATGAGCTGCCCCAGGCGAACAGACCTACCTACGCTTGAAAAAAGAGGCGAAAAGGGCTATATCAAACAGAGAAAGCGAATCAAAAGATCAGAGACTTGAAAGACTTAATAAAAACGCACAAAGGAATGAAATAAATCGAAATTCCGAGACTGAAGCCCAAAAAATTCAGAGACTCAAAAATCAAGCTATTAAAAAACGAGTCAATCAAATGCACAACACTCAAATTTCAAAAAAAAAAACAATAAATCAAACAAAAAAAACTGTCTAATAGATCAACAAGAAATGTAGAAAATGATGAAAGTATGAAGACAAATGAACAAAAAGATTCAGACTTTATTAGTCTTCGGAATTTGTTTAAATTAAATACAACTATATATGATTTGGTAAATAACATGATGAATAAATGTGATAATAACAACAGAGTTGAGGTTGAAAAAAATATTTCGAAAATTTTTCATCACAGAAATACAATAATAAATTCGTTTTGTAAAAATGTATGCATTCTAAAAGATAAATTTACGGTCATAAAGTTAAAAGTGGATTCCACCTCCAATCCACTTTTAACTTTATGACCGTAAATTTATCTGATCCTGCGCTTCACATGTTCCCCCTTTTGGTCAACTGTGATGCCCCGGATTATGTAATAACGGCCCTGATTCTTGGTCCATCTCATTGTCCGTTTCCCAAAATTTGCTTATGCTTAATGTCCAACTTTATATTTTTCAATTTTACTAAATTTAAATAATCTAAATTCCTTTTTCAGCACTTTAGCTGGTTCCTGAATCAACTTGGGTTTTTTCTAAGTTTTCCCCAATTATTTTTCTGCTTTAAAATCCTCGGACTTTTCATTAAACTTTTCCTTTCCCTTTAGTTTAAAATTTCAATTTATTCATTGACCTGCTTGGTCAGCTGCCCTTGGCAGTAATAAAACTTTGCACCCACACTGTACTGGCACCACTGTTGCTACTACCAATGATAACTACAATTAAATACTACCACCACCAGCAATTGGCTGACTCTCATTGTTAAATCCTAATCCTAGTAATTGTATACGTGTCTGGTTGTCTGATTTCCATTTTCCAAATTTGATGCCTTGTAATTAGCATACTGATCTGATTGGGTTTTTCTGGGGTTTTCCCCAATCCCTGCAACAAATGTTGGATCATTAATGTTTTGAGTACCCCCAGATTGTATTCTTAACTATCTCGAAATTTAATGTTTTTTAATTAATATGGACAGACTTCAGATACCTATAGTTTTGCTCAGTGTGTTACAATTTTTAAATCAACCTTGTAAACCAGGCGAACAGGCCTACTACTACCTCATCGCTTAATCCTTTTTGATCATCAACCGAGATGATTTTACTTGCTTGTTCGGGGACTGGGGGCCCTGCCTTAAAATGTCATGAGCTGCCCCAGGCGAACAGGCCTACACTTCATTGTTTACACGCATTTGGACATCAACCGAGATAATTCAACTTCCTTGAAATGGCATGAACAGCCCCAGGCGAACAGGCCTACTACTACCTCGTCACTTAATTCTTTTTGATCATCAACCGAGATGATTTTACTTGCTTGTTCGGGGACTGGGGGCCCTGCCTTAAAACGTCATGAGCTGCCCCAGGCGAACAGGCCTACACTTCATTGTTTACACGCATTTGGACATCAACCGAGATAATTCAACTTCCTTGAAATGGCATGAACAGCCCCAGGCGAACAGGCCTACTACTACCTCGTCGCTTAATTCTTTTTGATCATCAACCGAGATGATTTTACTTGCTTGTTCGGGGACTGGGGGCCCTGCCTTAAAATGTCATGAGCTGCCCCAGGCGAACAGGCCTACACTTCATTGTTTACACGCATTTGGACATCAACCGAAATAATTCAACTTCCTTGATATGGCATGAACAGCCACAGGCGAACAGGCCTACTACTACCTCATCGCTTAATTCTTTTTGATCATCAACCGAGATGATTTTACTTGCTTGTTCGGGGACTGGGGGCCCTGCCTTAAAATGTCATGAGCTGCCCCAGGCGAACAGGCCTACACTTCATTGTTTACACGCATTTGGACATCAACCGAAATAATTCAACTTCCTTGAAATGGCACGAACAGCCACAGGCGAACAGGCCTACTACTACCTCGTCACTTAATTCTTTTTGATCATCAACCGAGATGATTTTACTTGCTTGTTCGGGGACTGGGGGCCCTGCCTTAAAATGTCATGAGCTGCCCCAGGCGAACAGGCCTACACTTCAATGTTTACACGCATTTGGACATCAACCGAAATAATTCAACTTCCTTGAAATGGCATGAACAGCCACAGGCGAACAGGCCTACTACTACCTCGTCGCTTAATCCTTTTTGATCATCAACCGAGATGATTTTACTTGCTTGTTCGGGGACTGGGGGCCCTGCCTTAAAATGTCATGAGCTGCCCCAGGCGAACAGGCCTACACTTCAATGTTTACACGCATTTGGACATCAACCGAAATAATTCAACTTCCTTGAAATGGCATGAACAGCCACAGGCGAACAGGCCTACTACTACCTCGTCGCTTAATCCTTTTTGATCATCAACCGAGATGATTTTACTTGCTTGTTCGGGGACTGGGGGCCCTGCCTTAAAATGTCATGAGCTGCCCCAGGCGAACAGGCCCAATACTACCTGCTGGATCAACCAAACAATCAAAGGACCCCTTCTGGAGTACGATTTCTAACACAAACTTTTTATTTTCTACACATCCTTTTGTTACTCCTACACAGCTTATTGTAACTTATCTATTGTAACACACTGATAAAAACTATCATCGAATCACGTGGTCCCTTCAAGGGCGTAAGTGATCCTTGACTCGGTGCCTCGGTCCTTAAGACCAACATTTGGAGCGCACTGAGTCTCCTTGTCTATATGTGTCTATGCAACAGGCTGGCGCATATTAATAAAAAAAAAAAATGTTTATTTATTTTTTTTTTATTTTTTCAAAAAAATCCTTGAAACAATTCCAAGAGTAACTGCAAAAGAAAATTTTCAAAAATATTTTTGCTAGTATTTTTGATAATATTTCGAAAATCCTAAAAATTACCATTTTAACCCATTTTTCCTCATTTTCATGCAAAAAGTGCCTTTTTTGCAGTTTTCAAAAAATTATAAAAAATACTAGCAAAAATATTTTTGAAAATTTTTTTTTGCAATTACTCTTAGAATTGTTCCAACACTTTTTTTTGCATCAAACTATTTTTTGTAAAAAATCGAAGAAAAAAGTTGAAAAAGTAGACTTTTGCAAAAATTCATAATATTCCATAAGTACTCAATGGGTTAAGGAAATTTTTGCATCATTCGAACGAAAATTAAATGAACTTCCCAAATACAATATATAATAAGCTATTCTTTTTCTTATTTAAAGTCAAAATATTACACTTTTAAGGGAGTGTAAAGAATTTCTTGACAAACTGTATCTAAATTCAAACTCCACAGTAAATACGCCGAGTTCATTGAGGAGCGTCTGACCAATGCGGGCCTGCGCGTGGACGTGCTCTTTCCCAACGAGGACGTCATGCTGGGCCAGGTGCTGAGCAACATTTCGGCGCGTGGATGCCTCTATGCCGTCCTGGTCACACCGCAGCACGAGGCATTGAACAGCATCACGGTCAACATACTGTACGGTGTGCCCGCAGAGCATCGAAATATGCCGCTGGAGGATGCCATACAATTGATTGCCTCGGATTTTCAAATCAAAAAGGAACGCGATGCGGTGCTAATGTTACCCATATCCAGCCAAAAACTCAGACATCCGGATGCAATGCAGAAATTAATTGAAATGCTGGCCGAGAATCGTCCCTTGACGGGACTGCAGTACGAGTGCATCATTAAGTATCTGCAGGAGCAGCACGAGCAACAGCTCAAGGTGGAGCTGGGCGAGGCGAATGCTCTGGCCAAGCTCCAGGCGCCCGATCCCGAAATGGAGCTGCAAAAGAAGATACTGAGCATTATGAACAAGCCGGCGGTTACTGAGATTAGCAGTGAATTAATGTACGGCACATTTGAGGCGGTTAAGGCAGATGCGCGTCTCATGGAGCTGCTAAAGGATGCGAGGGTCATGAAGTCACTGGAAAGCCTGTACAAATCCGAACTATTAGAAACCATATCGCAATACTTTTGAGTGTAAACAACAAACATTTTATTTATTACAATTAGGATTAACAAATAAAACTAAGGCCAGCAACGCTTGGCCTCATGTCCCTCGTACTTGCGTCGATACTTGAGACCCGTCACCAGCGTCGAGCTCTTGGGAAAAGCGCTTTTGCCATTGAATTTCGCATCTGTCGCCGGATGGAAGCGCAAATATTCATATTGTATGTGCAAATTCTCGGGCAGCTCAATGCGCTTCAGTGCATCCAGCGGCACAGTGGTGTCCACAGCCTGCTGATAGAATGCCACGACATCCGCCACGGTGGTCAGCTCGTGCACCTGGGAATTGGGCACGCCGTGCTGCAATTCCTCGAAACAGGCAGACAGAAATTTGAATTTCTCGCCCAAATCTGTGAATTTTCGTTGATCGCCGCCGTTTGTCATTTGCAGCTGGCTGGCCACGGCACGCACACGTTCGCCCGCATCGCTGACAGGCGCATAGGGCTTGTGTGGACGCAAGAAACTATAGGAAATACCATTTTAAGCATATTATAATTCAACAAAAAACGATTTAAAAAAATTATTTACCCTTTGGCCGAAATTGATTCGGCAACAGCTGCCAGTGTGTTGGTTTTTGTCTGCTTAGCGCTGGCATAGCCTCGCTGCCGACAGGCCGCCAACTAAAAGCGATACATTTAAGCTTATTAGCATTTAAAATTTAATTATTTACTTACATTTTGGGGCAGAATAAAAAAACCTTTACGTAAATTCACCGCTGCCATTGTTTCAGTGCTGTAAAGTGCATTTGCGCAGGCGTTGCCACTCTTTGTCCAAATGTGCTTGTGCAGCCCTAAATACAGTGATGCCAAACATTTTCTGCAAAAAAAGACAAAACGGCCAAAAACTAAAAAAAAGACAGAAAGACGGGCCAAACATTTTTGCTTATTTTTTCTTTTAATTAAAATATTTCGAAGTATCTTCAATGATTTTTTCCTTGGCATTTTCTTTGCCATCATCATTAGGTATTCGCCTGGCAATTTATTCGTACATTTACCTAATTGTCAAAATAGCATTTAACGTTTTTAATTTTAGACGGTTCCTCAATTTAGTTTTTACCAAACCAACTTGGCTAAAAACCCCCATGGCAATGGTAGACCAGTCAGAGTGAAAGTGACCACTTCTGAACAAAGCTTATTGCCTGCAGAGTCTCGATATTTGTTTGCTTCGGACCAATTTTTTTTGACATGTTTACAACATTCTTACATTTTGAGAGATAAATTTTAACGTACTGGTCGACTGTTTTCGTCTTTATATCGTTATCAATTTCAAAAATTCCAAAACTGGCAGCATAGAATCTTTTTTAATTAATTAATTTAATTGATTCCATAAAAAGCCAGATTTTCGGACAGAAGCTTAAGATTTTTCGCGGCTAAAGCAGTTAAAGACCAGACAAATCTATCCGAAAAAGGCCAAATTGGCATGGCTGTTGTGCAGCCCTATGTAGCTGTCAAAAATGCACAAGACAATCGATAGTTTGACCATTCGATTACTTCACAGTGATAACATAGAAATTGTAAATTATGCAAGCTTAAAATGTATCCAAACATTCAGATTTAAAAATACATTTAAATTTATTACCATCCAATGCGTTGCCAGCTTGCCAATTAAATTGTTGACACATTATGCCATAGCGATATTTGACATATCGCATGAAACGTTTGATTCATGCGATGAATCGATATATTAGCCAGCCCTAAATGTCATAGCTCGTCTCTTTCTTTTTCCGGTCGCCGAAATGGTACGACGCAAGAAAATCTTAAAAGCTAGAAAATTAAATTTGTAAACATCTTAAATGTTTGTGAAAAATATGTGCTAATGTTTTAAAATGCAGACAAAGCGCGAGCCAATTGAACAGCTAGTAATAATATTTTGTGTGTGTCTATAATTGCAGGGTATTGACATCAATCACAAGTACGATCGCAAGGTTCGCAGAACCGAACCAAAATCTCAGGATGTTTACCTGCGCTTGCTCGTCAAGGTAAATGAAATATATAACTGAAATATGAGAGTGCAGTTAATTGAGTGTGTGTTTCATATGTTTTTTCAGTTGTACCGTTTCCTGCAACGTCGCACGAACAAGAAGTTCAATCGCATCATCCTGAAGCGCTTGTTTATGAGCAAAATCAATCGGCCGCCAATGTCGCTGCAGCGCATCGCTCGCTTCTCCAAGGCCGCCAAGCAGCCCGAGTCCACGGTGGTGGTGGTGGGCACCGTTACCGACGACGCCCGCTTGTTGGTGGTGCCCAAATTGAAGGTGTGCGCATTGCATGTCACCCAGACGGCACGCGAGCGCATCCTCAAGGCTGGCGGTGAAGTGCTGACCTTTGATCAGTTGGCCTTGGCCTCGCCCACCGGCAAGAACACCCTGTTGCTGCAGGGCAGACGCACCGCGCGCACTGCCTGCAAGCACTTTGGCAAGGCTCCTGGTGTGCCCCACTCGCATACCCGTCCCTATGTGCGCTCCAAGGGACGCAAGTTCGAGCGTGCTCGTGGTCGTCGTTCCAGCTGCGGCTACAAGAAGTAAACAACAACAACAACTTGTGGAGACGTCGCTTTTTGGCTTAAGATAATTTTGATGATGGATAAAAACAACGTTGCGCTCTTTGGAGCAATAAAGAATTTTTAATTCCAAAAAGTGAACAAAAAAACATTTATTAAACTCTACTGCAAGTGCGTGCTCCAGTAATTGAGGATGGGCTGATCCTGCGGCTGCACGCCCAGCACCTTCTTCAGCTTGGCCTGCACGCTGCCGGACTTGGCGTGATTCAGACAAATCACTTTGCTGTGAAAAGTTTAAGCAAAATTGATTCATTTTACTAATGATAAACTTGTTAATTTACAGTCGTCGGTGAAAGTATTCTGACAAAGTAATAGTTTAATCTACTCTTAATTTTAACTTACTATATCGAGCCCTATTTGCGACAATAACGTATGCGCCAAAACGCAATTTTACAGGAGAGAGTTTTTTAGGTTTCGTTAAGTTGATTTCTTCGAGTCATTTGTCGCTTACGTTATTATTCACAGGTCAATATCTCCGTAAGTATATAAAATAAAAATGTAATATTTTGGGAGCAGATGCGGGTGGTGTTTATAAACATATTGGCATAAAAAAAAATTTCGGAAAATGGAGCATACGTTATTGTCGCAAATAGGGCTCGATATGTTGAGTTTGGCTTCAATGGAAAGTTCATTTAAATTTCGTTTGAATGATACAAAATTTGCTTAACCCATTGAAAATTTCCAATTTTTGGAAATGTCTACTTTTAAAACTTAAATGTTTTGATGCCAACAATTTCTCTAAACAATTCTAATAGTGACTGCAAAAAGAAATTTTCCATAATCTCATCGGTAATATTTTTTTTATGATTTTTTGTTTGGGATGATCTCAGAAAAATTTTTTATGAAAAGAATAATAGTGGCTAAAGTGGTAATTTTTAGCAATTTTAAAAATTAAAAAAAAATACTAGCAAAGCTATTTTTGAAAATTTCTTTTTACAGTCACTCTTAGAATTGTTGGAAGTCTTTTTGCATCAAAACATTTTTTGCTTGAGACCGAGGAAAAAAGTCAAAAAAGTATACATTTACAAAAAAATAAAATTTTCAATGGGCACTTAATGGGTAAACGAAAGTTTTGTATTAATTAAACGAAATTTAAATGACCCTTCCATTGATGCCAAATTTAACATATACACTCGCCAGAAAAACTATGCGTACACACTTTTTTTGATCTTTAATAGCTATTATCAGTCAAGTCATCATAGTAAACAAAATATATTTGGAAAGGTCGTTGAAATTCCGTTTGAATGATGCAAAAATTTCCTTAACCGATTAAGTAGCCATTAAAAAATTTTGAATTTTAAAAATAGGTAAATTTTTCAACTCTTTTCCCCGATTTTTTACAAAAAATATTTTGATGTAGAAAAATTCTTGAAACAATTCTAAGAGTGACTGCAAATTTTCAAAAAATCATAAAAAATACTAGCAAGAATACTTTTGAAACTTTTTTTTTGCAGTTACTCTTAGAATTGTTTCAAGAATTTTTTTGCATCAAAATTATTTTTTTTTAAAAACGAGGATAAAAGTTGAAAATGTAGACATTTGCAAAAATTTGAATTTTTCAATGGGTACTTAATGGGTTTAGGAAATTTTTGCATCATTCAGACGGAATTTCAACGACCTTTCCAAATATATTTTGTTTACTATAATGACTTGACTGATAATAGCTATTAAAGATCAAAAAAAGTGTATACGCGTAGTTTTTCTGGCGAGTGTAGTTTAAATTAAGAGTAAATTAAACTTTAAATTTGTCAAAATACCGACGACTGTAAACTTGCAATTTACAACTGACTTTTTCCACTCCTCGATGAGCACTTTGGTCTGTTTGTTGAGCACCAGCTCGGTGAAGGTCTTCTCCTCCACAGCCTTGACGGCCTTCAATAGTTTGACCAAGAGATCGGGCACTAAAAGACAGATCTTGAGTTTTAAAAATAATTACTGATCTTCAAGTGAACTTACACTTTCTGGGCAGTTCCGCTGGCCACTTGACCGAGACGATATCGTTGCCATTCACATGCTTGTCCAGGAAATCAATGCGGAACACGGAACCGCTCGCCATGGGCACCGCAATGTCATTGGACACGGATATGATCTTGTACTCGGAGCTGATGGAATGCTGATGCTGGGCATCGATGCGCATCAGATTGTGCATCGGCTCCGGCAGCAGCTTCTTCAGGCACATCATAAATAACACAGTGCGCTCTGGAGCACCGCGAACAATGATCTTGACGCCCGTGAGAGCACAATAGCAAACGGTGGCAAAGTCATCCTTGGGCACCACCTTCTTGATGTGCCGCAGCGAGAAGAAGCCCTCCTGTTCCGGGTCATCCTCGTACATCTGTATCATGGGCAGGGTGGAGCTGTTGTAGGTGAGACGCTGGGCAGGCGGACGACCGCTGCTCTGTGGCGGCAGCCACGGCAGATTGCCAAACGTGATGTGCTCGGTGAGGAAACGTGAGCCGGCCAACAGAATCCAGGCAAAGTGTGAATGCAGCTGGGCAAAGATGTGCTCCTCCCCGGTCAGCTCCAGCAGCGAACGCGGCGTGGGCATCAGGAACTGTGCGCCGGATAAACGTCTTTGCCGCGCCGAATAGTTGAGCTCCTCCGCCGCCTTGGTGCGCTGTGCGCCCGCCTGCAGCTCCACGGACAACTTGCGCAAATGCTCGGCCAGAAAGGGTTTGGTATTCAGCAGAAAGTATTTGTCCTTCATGAGCACTATAATCGAGAAGAGTTGATAGTAACCACGCGCCTGTAAATCGCTCACTCGGAACGTATGGCTGAGTATGTGACCACGCGCCGAGTCCCCGAAGAACACAAAGCCCCCATCGCCATCCTTGTTGGTGTTGATCTCGCAGCTGAGACTTCGCACCGCCGCCTGCTTGACGAGATTGGCCACCTCCGGCAGCGTGGCCACCTTGCTGCTCACGAATGTGGCGCCACTCTCCGTGTCCTTGCTGTAAATGGCACTGTTGTTGTTGCGCCCCAGCGTGTAATTGCACGCGGCGCATGTCTTTTGTCCCGGCTGCTGTTGTTGTTGCTGCTGCTCCAGATTCACATTCACCAGATCCTCGACTTTGGTGTCGCGCAGCGTCTGCGTGCAGAAGATGGCGCAGGGACCATGCGCCTCGCAAAAATGGCACAGCGCAATAACCGCGTTCATCTGGCGCTTTGGGCAAATTTAATTCTTAACACCAATAACAATGCAAACAAACTTTTTGCAGGCACGCGCTTGTTATTTATTTTTATTATTGACAGTGTGACCGCACACGACAAACGCGATAATACCCAAAAAGGGCTAAATAATTTTAAGCTAGGTGGCAACCTTGCATCTTCACCGGAACTTTACAGCAGATAGTTGCTTTTAGCGAATGAATACAAGCGCCGTATATTTCATATATTACAAGTTTTCAAATTTACAAAATAGTTTAGAATGGATCGAGTATTAGCAAACAGGTATGCCTTCCAATTATATGTTACGGGCTGTGCTTGCATGTTTGTGTGTGTGGTTATACACCCGAAAGGGGAACATTGTTTTTGGCCAATATATGTTGATATGTTGATATGTTGATATTCGAGATTTAGCATTCAAGTTCGTTCTTGTACGATTCCTTTTAAAATGATAATAAACTTTTTTTCAGGCACATGTTCAGAGATGCCATTGAGGATGCTATTGCTAAGAACATCATATCTCCAGATCAAAACCTTAGGCAGCAGGATTATGACGCTATAATTCTGAATGTTAACAAGCTTAAAAAGCGAAATTGGTCTGTTTGTCAACTGACAAATAACGCTCGAAATAGAAAAATTATCAACAAAGCTTTTGACCGAGTAAGTGTTTTTAATATACAGGCCCAATATATATTAGTGGGATTCCGGTAAGCGTTTAAGATTTGGTTTAGATTTCGCAGTCAGCTGTTCACAGCTGCTCCAAACAAAATTTTCAGTGTGCCCAGAGCAAATCAAGGAAATGTGGTCTTACTAATTGATTTCGTGAAATCAACTCTGAGACTGACTTCGTTTTCATTTTGATTTGGTTTCGAACAGCTGTGTGACAGTTGGTGTTTGTTTACATTGTAAATCTGCGAATATTCAATAAAAACATATTCGGTGAGCAAACTTTCGTTTTATACGTTTATAAATATTCTTTTCTGACTTTCTTTCGGCATTTTGTGCAATTATGCCCATTTTTGTATACATTTTAGTTGTCAATTAGCTGTTCGCCCAGGCTGTCAGCTGTTCACGAAATCTTAAACTAATCAGTGTGCAAAATGGGTCGTTCCGTCAACTGATTTAGATTTGGTTAAAAATAATCTAAGCCAAATCTAAAACGCTTACTGGAATCCCATTATTATCACATAAGCCCATGACCGCACACGACAAACGCGATAATACCCAAAAAAGGGTAATATGTAAGAATTCATTTAAAACTAGGTGGCAGCCTTGAACCTGCACCGTAGCGTACATATATCACAAGTACTTCAAGTATACAATTTTTAAAATAGTTTAGAATGCTTCGTGTATTGTCAGGAAGGTATGTCTTGCAATTATATGTGCTGTGCCGGTGCTTACTCACCCTGTAAAGGGGGACATTGGCTTTGTTGAGACTTGGCATTCAAGTTCAATCTTGTTTTCAAGGGCCTATTCAAAAATGTCATTGAGGATGCTATTGCTAAGAACATCATATCTCCAGATCAAAACCTTACACAGACTGATTATGAGACTATAATTCTTAAAATTAACAGTAAGCTTAGAGAGCAAAATTGGAGAGGTTTTCCACTGATTCGGGAGAAACCCTTTAAATATATTCAGGACAGTGCAAAACAAATAACATCTAACTGCAAAAATCAGCGTAAGTTAATCTCTTTTCGAACTTAGAAATTAGTAATATGTGGCTAACATAGAAAAGAAAGACAACGGCCATTTGCATCAGTCAGACAGCCTTTATTTACATACATATGGTGTGAGCTTGCACATACACGTTGTTTTATGCATGTGTCCTTCAGCTGAAATTAAAAATATACAAGTGCAAAAACTGGCTGATAGAAATTGACGATTTGCATATCAAAATGTTGGTTAAATTGGAGCCTATATACCCTCATACCGTGCATCTGGCGCCATGCGTTTAACAAAAAAAAGTTAAGAGTTAGTTTATAATTATTTATGTACATATAGTCGAACTTCCCTAACTCGAATTTTCTCTAGCTCGAACAAAATCGAGTGGCAATAATAGCGTTTACTGAGCAAATTTCATACAATTCTGCTGTAAAGGTGCAAGGCTGCCACCTAGTTTTAAATCAATTGCCCTTTTTTGGGTATTATCGCGTTTGTCGTGTGCAATTACACTGTCATTAATAAAAATAAATAACAAACGTATCACAAGTCTTCAAATTTACAAAATAGTTTAGAATGTCTCGATTTCGGAAAAAAAGGTATGGCTTGCAATTGTATGTTACGTACGGGCTGTGCTTGCATGTTTGTGTGCAAGAGCGTAGAGCGTTGTTCTCGGGGTCTACAAGATGTTGATACTCGAGATTTGGCATTCAAGATCGTTCTTGTAAGATACCTTTTAAATTGATAATAAACTTTTTTCAGGCACCTTTTCAGAGATGCCATTGAGGATACTATTGCTAGGAATATTATATCTCCAGACCAAATCCTTAGACAGCCGGATTATGACGCTATAATTCTTAATGTTAACAAGCTTAAAAAGCGAAATGGGTCTGTTTTTCAACTGACAAATAACGCTCGAATTAGAAAAATTATCAACAGAGCTTTTAATCGAGTAAGTGTTTTTAATATACAGGCCCAATTCATATGTATTATATCATTTTTTTTTATCAGATTCGGGAGAAACCCCTTAAATATATTCAGGACAGTGCAAAAATAATAACTTATAACTGCAAAAATCAGCGTAAGTTAATTTCTTCAAACTTAGAAATTTACTAGTAAAATCAGGAAAAAAAAAAATTGTAAATTGTAGCAGCACATTGTGGCCAACTCATTCGTTCGTTTAATTGAAATGATTGTCAGTGATGGCAAAACTTTTTCGGAAAAAAAGACAAAATGGCCAAGAATTTAAAAGATTTAAAGCAACTTCAAAATTGTATAATATATACATTTACCTAATTTTCAAAATAGCAATAAACGTCGGTTCCCTAATTTAGTTTTTACCAAACTAACTTGGCTAAAAACCCCCTCTACTTCTGCATTCGACCATGGCAACGGTAGGAAAGTCAGAGCGAAAGTAATCAGTTCTGAAAAGGGTTATTGTCTGCAGAGTCTCGATATTTGTTTGCTTCGGACCAAAATTTTAACGTATTTTCAACATTCTCACATTTTCAGAGCTTAGTTTTGGTGTCCTGGTAAACTGTTTTCGTCTTAATATCGCTTCCAATTTCAAACATTCTAAAATTAGCAGTATAGAATCCTTTTTGGGTTCAATTTAATTGAATCTATAATAAGACTGATTTTTAGATAGAAGATTGAAGCAGCTAAAAACCAGACAAATCTATCCGTAAAAAGGCCAAATTGGCATCACTGACTGCAATGACTGTCGTCCTTTTTCTGTGTAGCCAATGTTGCCACCTTAGTGATTTAGTTCAATGAAACTTAAACCGAGCTCGTACAATGCTACGCGGTAATGCATTTATACAAAATGTTTAATTAACTAAATTTCAATTTATAATGGAACAAGCAGCCGTTGTGCTTTGCGAACTCGCCGAGCAATGTTTGGACAGTGGACAGGCGGAGGACTTGCTGTTTGCATTCGGCAAAAAGCAGTGGAGGATAAAAGAAAACCTGGCAGAAAATGCAAACGAACTGATTGAAATCATAACAAACTGTGAGTAGAGATTGTGAAGTTAAAACATAAAGCAATAAACATATGTATGTACTATATGTCTTATTATTGCAGTTGCCAGCAAGCGTACGAATAAGTTGCGTTTCAGGACAATGGGCACAAGTTTCGTGCTGCTGCAGCTGGAAGAAGGTTGCCAGATGGCGGCAAATGCACACGATATGCAACTGGCTGTGGAAATATTTCCCATCATCTTTAGCAATTACACGCCCACACTGGAGTTCGAGGTGCTGCACGAGCATCGTCAGCGTCAGCGTGAGCTCAAGAGCTATGTGACCACGCAGCTATATAATGCCCTGTACTGCAAGCATCAGGAGCAGCAGCAGCAGCAGAATAATGATGATGCAGTTGCTCCAGCTCCTCTCTGCCTGCCCAGCTTTTTCAAATCACAGCTGCGACCATATCAACAACGCACCGTCAACTGGATGCTGAGCCGTGAGCGTGAGCGGCACATATTTACTGCCAATTATACGTTATACAAGACTGCGAATGATGAACATCATCAAGTTTACAAACACAATTACTGCCTGCAATTTTATCAGTATGATGAGGAGGAGGAGGAGGCAACGCTGCCAACGATATGCCTGCCCACAGGTAGGGATGGCACGATTAATCATCTGATACACAATAATCGATTATTTCGCTTCCATTGGCGATTTAATTGTATCGTAAAATGTGTTGCGATTAATTGAAACACTAATCGATTAATCGATCAAATAATCTCGTCGTTGCCAAAATTGTTTCAGGGAAACACATGGAGATTTTATTCCAAAAAAATAGTAGCAAAAATATGTTTGAAAATTTTTCAGTCACTCTTAGAATTGTTTAACAAAATTTTCTGCATCTAAATATTTTTTGTGAAAAATCGAGGAAAAGTAGAATTTTACAAACATTTGAAATTTTCGAAGGGTACTTGATGGGTAAAAGAAAGTTTTGTGTCATTCAAACGGAATTTAAATGACCTTTCCATTGATGAAAACATGTTAACGATAAAGGCTCCAATAAGCCTTAAATGTCCAAATTTGACCTGCATACTTTGTGCTGTGAGCCACTGTATTTATATATTTTTTGGTCATTTTATTATTGTTCTCAATTTCTTTTTGCTATACAATGGCATTGCATTACACAATATTTAAAAAAACTATAACAAAAATCAATCATATGATTAATCGATTTTTTTTATTTTTAGGCGATTAATTGCAATTAATAATCGCATAGCTTAAATTAATCATACGATTCAATAATCGATTAATACATTTTTTTTTGCCATCCCTGCCCACAGGCGGCATACTCGCCGATGAGATGGGACTGGGCAAAACCGTCGAGCTGCTGGCCACGCTCCTGCTGAATCCCAAGACAGATGTGTGCAACACTTACTGGCTCGACTATTTGGAGGATCTGCCGCTCAAGAAACGTTGCCTGAAGCACAAGATCCATTGTATTTGCATTGACAAGTTGGAGGCTAGAAAAATGGTGCAGTGTCTGCGTTGCCAGCTGTGGCAGCATCACAACTGCATCAAGGATACGCACGAATATTACGTGTGTCCCAATTGCTGGACCGAGTTGGCAGCGAGTTGTCAGCCGGAACAGCAGCTGTTGGATACGGGTGCCACGATCATAGTATCACCGAAAGAGATCAAGACACAGTGGTATCAGGAGATTAGCAAGCACATCGAAGCGGCCAAGTTGAAGGTGCTGCTCTATCCGGGCCTGCATTCGGGCGTCTGGTATAGTCCCATGGAATTGGCCCAGTACGATATTGTGCTGACCGATTATACGATACTGGTGCACGAGATTAATCACACGCCCGGCAATTGGACGGATCGTGAGATGCGCTATGAGCAGCGTTATATGCGTCCCAGTTCGCCGCTGTTGATGGTCAACTGGTGGCGCGTCTGCTTGGACGAGGCCCAAATGGTGGAGAGCAACACATCGAAGGCAGCGCAGATGGTTGGCAATTTGCCAGCGGTTCATCGCTGGGCAATCACAGGTAGGGATGGCACGATTAATCATATGATACACAACAATCGATTAATTTGCTTCCATTGGCGATTTAATTGTATCGTAAAATGTGTTGCGATTAATTGAAACACTAATCGATAATTCGATCAAATAATCGCATCGTTCCAAAAAAATAGAAGCAAAAATATATTTGAAAATTTTGCATGCTCTCTCTTAGAATTGTTTAACAAAATTTTCTGCATCTAAATATTTTTTGTAAAAAATCGAGGAAAAGTAGAATTTTACATAAATTTGAAATTTTCGAAGGGTACTTAATGGGTTAAAGAAAGTTTTGTGTCATTCAAACGGAATTTAATTGACTTTTCCATTGATGAAAATATGTTAACGATAACGGCTCAAATAAGCCTTAAATGTCCAAATTTGACCTGCATACTTTATGCTGTGAGCCACTGTATTTATATTTTTTGGGCATTTTATTATTGTTCTTCATTTTAAAAAACTGTTACAAAAATGAATCATTTGATTAATCGATTATTTTTATTTTTTGTCGATTAATGGCAATTAATAATCGCGTAGCTTAAATCAATCAGATGATTCAATAATCGATTTATACATTTTTTTTGCCATCCCTAATCACAGGCACGCCCATCCAAAAGACCATTGATGATTTGGCGCCACTGTTGAGATTCGTTGGCTTCCGGGAGGCATGCGAACCCTTGGATGCCTGGCAGACGGTGGCCAATTCCTTTCTGCTTGGGCATAAGGTGGAGCCATTGGTGGACTTGTTGCAGCATTGCATGTGGCGCACCTGCAAGTCCAAGGTGGAGCAGGAGCTGGGCATACCGCCGCAATCGGAGGTGGTCCACTATCTGAATCTGAGCAACGTGGAGTCGCTGTACTATCGCGAGGAGCACTTCAAGTGCACCTCACTGTTCCTGCAAGCTGTGGCCAAGCACACCAAATACGATCCCAATGCCAGTAGCTCCTGTTTGGCATCCATATCACCCATACTGTTAAGGAACTTATTGCAGCCATTTCTGCGCATACGGAAAACTTGCTCCGTGCCCGTTGTCCTGCACAAGAATGTCTCGGAGACCAGCTATTTGAATCGGCAGGAACTGTTGCAGCATCTGAAGACGACCAATGAGCACGAGTGCAAGAGTGAACTGCGCACTTGGGCGTCATCCTATAACGGCCTCGCCGCCATCAGCTTTATATATGGCAACTATGGCGATGCCCTGCACAACTACAGGCAGGTTCTCAAGCTGGCCAAGGACTACAACGGGGAGCACATGTCGTAAGTTTTTGATTTTGATCTCAAATAATGTTTAAAGCTGGGATTAAAGCAGCGGTGGGCACGCAGTGGCTCCGGGAGCAGCAACGGCTCAAAAGACTCGCTGTTGATGTTGTTGTAGCTGTTATTGTTGTGCTCCCAAATTCAGTTTTCGTGCCCACCGCTGGTTTAAAGCCCTAACCGAAACCGTAACATTTAACCGGTAAAAACCGATTGAAATTTAAAACCGTAACTGAAACCGTAAACTACAAAAAAATTTCATTTGACCGAAACTCTAAAACAAAAACTCTGAAAACCGAAATAACCGTTTCATTTATATGAGTTAATTTCGGTTTTTCATACATCTAAAATAAAACTTTTTTTACATTTTTATTTCCAATTTTTATAATAAAAATTGAAAAAAAGTACAAAGTAAATAAAACCTTTTTTCAATTTTTATTTTTGAAAATTAAATTTTTAAATTGAAAAAAAAGGTAAATAAAACTTTTTTTCAATTTTTATTTTCAATTTTTATAATAAAGATAGAAAAAATGTTTAATTTTTACTTGTTATTTAAAAAAAATTGCAATTTAGAGTTATGGTTTAATTTTAAAATATAATTTTAAAAGCATGTTTTATTTTCAATTTTTATTATAAAAATTTAAAAAACAAGCTAAAAATGATTTAAAACGAAAAATTTTAAGCTTTTTCGATTTGTTGCGATTCCTTAGTCTTGTTTGCAATCTCTGATATTTTGTTATTAGTTTTGTATTTTTTTGATTTTGATTTTTACATTTTTTATTTTGATTTTAAATTTCTTATGTTTAATTTTGAATGTTTATTCGTGATATTCATGATAGAATTTGATGAAAGTAATGCCTTTTTATTTATTATTATTATATTTTTAAGGTAATTATATTTTTGAAAAACATTTTTTTTCGGTATTTCCAAACCGAAACATACAAAAACCGGCTCACCGTTACGAAACCTTTATTCAAAGATTTTGTGTAACCGATAACCGAAAATCTAAATGCGAATATAACCGAAACCGTAACTGATACCGATATTTGTTTCGGTTTTAATTCCTGGTTTAAAGACTTTTGTTTTTTCTTATCTACACAGTGTGGACAGTTTGCTGCAAATCCATGCGCTGCACAACTTGCTGCAAGCGTCAAACTTGGCACCAGCCAAGGACAAGCTTTCATCCGAGGAAATCTCCAGTTACAACCTCAAGTTGAATACGCTGGAGCGCAAGTATATGGAGGCAACGATATCTGTCATGCAGGCAGCTGAAATGGCCTATGAAGCGAAGCTCGAGGAACTGGACAATTTGGATGCCGAATTTGAGTCGAGTTTTTTGCAGCTATTTGCCACGCTGATCAACAACAGCAACACTTGGCACGACGCCACATGGAATAAAATAAATGGCGAATTCCTTCGGCAAAACATTTCGACGGAAAAGCTGCGGGAAGTGAGCTCCATGTCGGGCATTGTGTATTTACTGCACAATTGGCACGATCGATTGCAAAACTTGCTCAAAAGTCTGCGTCACGACTTTGAATTCCTGCAGAAGATGATGTTCCAAGCGTGCGGAGCTGTGGAGGAGGAACTGCCCCTAACAGATGAATCAATTCGGTTTATTAAAGAAGTTTCCGACTGCCATTTGGCTGAGATTATGGAAAGTATTTATTACTTTAAATAAAGTATTATTTAAAATATAGATTTTAATAAAATGTTTACTAATCAACAGGAGGACAAACCGACTAATGAAGCAACCAATGAGGAACCTTCTAAAAGGAAGCGTCTTTGTCGTCTATGCAAGATTCGTGAAGCTGTCAATCAGTTTGAGTGTCTGCTCTTTGCCAAGGAACTGGACAAGGCGGGCACTATGACAGATGGCTCCGAGAATCCCAGCTGGGAAGTAATACTCATCAAAGGTTAGTGACGGCATATAATTAATTAGTTTTATGTATAGGTTTCTCATACGAATTCCAAAACTTTTTTAAGGAATTTTAAAAAAGAAGAAAAAAAACCAAGAATTAAATTTTAGGAATCCAAAATTGGAAAGAAAAAATTAGGAATCATAAATTAGGAATTTCAACTAAGTAAAATGTTCGTGGTACAAAAATTAAAAAAAAAATTAGGAATAAAAAAATTGGGAAAAGTATCTTTGCTTTTCCTTTCATTGGAGATAGGCCCGAAAAAAAAACATTCAATCGAAGTCCTGATTTTGAAATAAATATTTAATTAAAAAGCGCGCGATTTTTTAATAAATAGGAAAAAGCCGAGATCAAAAATATTTTATTAAAAATCGCGCGATTTTTTATAAAATATTTTTGATTTCGGCTTTTTCTAATTTTTGTTTTTCCAATTTTTGTTATTCTAATTTTTCTTCTCTCAGTTATTGTTTTCCCAATTTTTGCTTTACCAATATTTGCCTTCCTCATTTTGGATTCCAAATAACTGTATTCCTAATTTCGGATTCGTAATTTGGATTCCTAATTATTCGATTCCTAATTTTTTTTTCAGAATTTTCGTATTCTTAGTAATATCTTTTGACATTCGTATATAGAGTCCTATGTACAAGTTAGTAGTCAGTATGAAAAATATTCTTATTTTTGTAGAGATATCTCGGCCAATCTTACAGCTTGTGTAGCTCGAATTGTGCGTCTACATCCTGACCAAACATTGTAACAAATCTTCGACTTGTCCAATATTTTCTTACTCACCTCTTTTTTAAAAACTTTTATCTAAACATTTGCAGTTGTCTTTGCCTTTTTGAGCACCAAGATTGAGTTTCGCGATTGGAAAACGGAATGTAAAAATAAATTGGAGCAGCTGGACTGTTTGCTGAGTTTGTCCAAACTGCAAATTAAATACTGGATTGAAGTGGAATATGTGATAAAGAGCTTTGATGAGCTGGACATGTGCAAAATGCGCATATCACTGACGAATGATCCCGAGGAGCAATCGAACTTTCGCCTGCTGCCCAATCAGTTGGATGAGCAATTTCTGTTCAATCAGTCGAATATTAAAGAGTCACAGTTGAACTTTATACGCTTGCTGGGACGTCTCAAGTATTTGAAGCATTTGGAGGAAGATGCGGGAGATAAACCGTGTCCCATTTGTCACACTCTGGATGATGATCGCGTAAAGAAATATTTTAATAATTACATTATGTCAATTCAATTTTTCTGATACATAAAAGGACTAGAGAAGAGGGATAAGAAATTATAAATATTCCTTTCCCTTTGGAAAAAAAAAACTAAAATAATTATAGACTAAAATTCGACTATAGAAACATGTTATAAGTTTAATTTTGTCTCATCTGGGGCCTCATATGTATCAGAAAAATTGGATTCACTTTTGTTATCTATTTCACACGATAGTAATCCTCTAATGAACTTTAATTTGCAGTATGTCATGATGTCCTGTGGACACTTTCTGTGCCAGCATTGTCTGGATTATATGAAAAAACAGAAGGGACGAGAGAGCACCACAAAATGTCCATTGTGTCGCCAGGTTTCTCCACAGTAAGTTGAAGAAATGCCACTTTAATCGAAGAATTCTTTGATATAATTTTAATTAATTTACAGATTGTATTATTCGGTGCGTAAGGGCAACAGTTCCAAAGTAAAAGGTGACTTTTCCACGAAAATCGCATGCATTGTCGAGCAGGTGATGAAAATTCAAGCGGAATGCACTGGCAAGGATGAGGAAAAGATCTTGATATTCTCGCAATGGGCCAACATTCTGGATCACATTGCTCATGCTTTGCAGCGGAATGGAATCACGTATCGCAACAGGTTTACGAATCGCGATATTGAAGAGTTTAAGGTAGGTAATCTTTGTTCTTATTGTGATGATAATCAAACATTTTAATGGCATCTTATTTTAGAAACCTGAACTGAAGATTACCTGCATGCTGATGCCCATTTCGCGTGGTGCCAAGGGTTTAAACCTGATTGAGGCTACACATGTGTTTCTGGTCGAACCAATTTTGACACCAGGCGAGGAGCTGCAGGCTATTGGCCGCGTCCATCGCTTTGGCCAGACAAAGTGAGTGCCAATCAATATTCCATTTTTTTTATAACATAATTTGAAAACAAAAATTTGGAAAAACCAGGGACTGCAAATAAGAGTTATGAATGCTAATTTTAACTTTTATTTATTGATTTTTAAAATGAAAGTTACGGCAAAATCTTATTTGTAACTTTTAAAATTAAAAATAACTCTTTATTTTTATTTTATTAAAGAAATTGAAACGATTATTTTTGACTTTTTAAAAAAAAAAATTGTTATTTCGTAGCTTTAAAATAAATATTGGAAAATAATTGTTAATTTGCGATTTTTATTTTAAAACTTATAAAAATTACGGTCCCTGGGAAAAACAAAACTAAGACGCATCTAATTTTAAAATATATTTGAACAGTGTTATCAGAAAATTAAATTTCAAAGAAAAAATGTTCTTATTTCCGAATATTAATTTGATTTTTTTTTATCATATTTGCAGACCCACAACTGTCCATCGTTTCATTGTTAACGACACCATCGAGGAGAATATAATGAAGCTTATTAAATCGGCCGACGATAGATCGACATTGTCTACACACTGGGATCTGGACAATATGACACTGGATAGCCTAAAGGATCTCTTTACAATTAGGGGAAAGCATTCCGCTTAACAATATTTTAAGTTGAATAATATTAATGCTATAATTTGATTGAACTATGCGCAGTATTGAAACTATTTTTAAGTTTATATAACATCATTTTATACATATGCATGTATATTTATCTGGATAGATTTATTTTGATAAAACATTTTTTTTTTTATAATTAATTATAAGAAAATAATGTAATTGATTAATATTCCTGCATTGAGTTCAGTTATGAAATTTATATTATTTATGATATATAACAGCGTTGGGCACGGAATCTGAATACGGGAGCACTACAACAACAGCAACCCTATTAGAGTCTACCTAAATTGGGAACAGCCGCTGCTCCCGGAGCCACTGCGTGCCCACTGCTGATGTATAACACCTACACGAGTTGGAATCTGAAAATCTCCTTAAAATTTTTGAAATAACTTAAATTTTAAGTGTATTGTGTTCAGTTTATATAATTGTTAAATTATACGAGTAAAATACACATTTTTGTTCTTTAATAATTTGTATTTATTTGTACTTAAAACTAACTTTTACATGTCTAGGAGTAAAGAACTAAGTTTAAGGATAAGGATTCCAAAATATTGCATTCTTAAAATGAATTTGAATATTGTTTTCTTTTTTTATGCTGCCATTAGTTTTTAAAGCAGTGGTGGGCACGAAATCCGAATTCTACCTAAGTTGGGAGCAGCCGCTGCTCCCGGAGCCACTGCATGCCCACCGCTGTTTGAAAGTATTTTCACAAATCGATAAGATTTTGTAAATCTTATCAAGTAAATCTTTTGAAAATCTTCAGACGTGATCGATCTTCAGCTCATCCATGGTGGTGCCATCGGCGTGCGCCTTCTGGGCATAGTAGCCATCGTAGGAGCTCTGTGCCTTCTCGATCTCCTGCTGCTGCTGCAACTTCTGAAGCTGCTCGTAGGCGGCTTCCTGAATCTTGCGTCGCTCCATGTCCGCCTGTCGCTTCACCTCGTTCTCCTCGAACTGCTGGGCCTGGAGTTCAGCGGATGCGGCGGCACGTTCCGCCGCCGCCTCCTGATACTCATCGTACGAGTGCAGATTCTTGTCGGTCGCCTCGATCTTGTGCAGCGACGACAGCTGCTCCTTGGCCGCCTCGGCAATCTCCTTGCGTTTCGCCTCCGCTTTGCGTCGAGCCTCGCGTTTGGTGCGCTCCTGCTCCTCCAGCTCCTCCCGCGCGGCATAGAATTTCGAAGAGATCACAGGCGGACGATTCTCGTGCGTTCGCTGGTGACGCTTCAGCGCCGTCTCCTGGCGGAAATGTGTGCCACAGGTCTTGCACTCGAAGGGTTTCTCGCCCGTATGGATCCACTCGTGGTGTCGCAGTGTCTGGGCCTTGGCAAAGCGCTTGGGACAGAAGCGACAGGCGAAATCCTTGACCTTCTCGTGTATGATCTTGTAGTGGCGCTTCATGTTGCCAATGTTATTGAAGCCCTGACCGCAGCCGGGACAAATGTGCTTGCCCTCCTTCTTGGTGAAGTTGACTTGGGGCGACCAGGAGGGCACGGATACCGATGATATGGGATTGACAGAGGTGCCAGCCAATTGAGAGATGTCCACGCGCTGCACACGACGCGGATCCTTGGGTATGGTGGCCACCGATTCGGCACAGACTTTCAGCAGCTCATCGGCGGCATTTTGTGACATGATGACATCGCCGCCCGACGACTCCGCGGAAGGTGCGGAGGCTGCCATGACAGCTGCCATATCCGTGGGCTCCGTTCCCGCGCCCGCACCCTCGCCCAGTTCCACCTGACGCTGGCGATACGTTTCAATGGCACGGAGCACGCGCTTCTCGTGCGTCTTCAGATGCTTGGTGAGACTCTTCGGGTAGAGGAACTTCTTGCCGCACACCTTGCACTCGCAACGCTTCTCGCCCGTGTGCGTCATCTCGTGGATCTTGCAGGCATGCGATTTGCCAAAAGTCTTGCCACAATACTGGCACGCATAGTTCTTGATCTTCTCGTGCACAATCTTGATGTGATTGGCCAGACTCTGTTTGTTGTGCGAGGCGTGCTCGCATATATGGCACTTGAACTTCTTCTCCTGCGTGTGCGTGAGTATATGTGTGTTCCACTCCTGCCTGGTGGTCTTGCCCACACCACAATAGGGACACACATAGTTCTTGATGCCCGCATGCCGCATCAGATGATCCTTGAGGGCGCTGTTGATGACGAACCGCTTGCCACAGATGTTGCAGGGGAAGGGCAGCTCCTTGCCGTCGTGCTTGTACATGTGCTTCTTCAGCGCCATGGGACAGCGGAAGATCTTCTCGCACTCGGTGCACGGGTAATCTCGGGGCGGCGCCGCCGCCTTCGAGATGTTGTGCACCTTCTTCATGTGGAACGTGAGCAGACGGATGCGCGGAAAGGTCTTGCCACATCCCTCCACGCTGCAGGTGTGCACCTCGGACAATTCCGTGTGCGCATGATCCACATGAAGCCTCAAGCCGCCCGCGGTGGTGAAGCCCTTGCGACAGGTCTCCACCTTGCACTGAAAGGGCAGCAGATCATTGTGATGCTTCATGTGCTCCTCATACCTTATGGCCTTCTTGAACTTCTGATGGCAAATGTGACAGTCGATGATGCGATGCAGATGACGCTCGGCGGCCGGAATACGCTTGCGTTTCGTCTTGGATCTGACGCCGTCTTCGTCCGAGCCCGAGCTAAAGTCTTCCTCATCCGCGGATATCTTTTTGGAGATCGTTCCCCGCAAGCGTTGGGCCAGCGGCATGTCGTCGTCCCCATCGCTGCTGTTGGGCTCAAAGTCCACATCGTTGTCCATGTCGTTGCTGCTCTCAATGGAGCAATCATCCTCAACATCCTGTTTAACTTCCTTCTCCACCTCCTCGGCCTCTTTGTCCACATGCTCCAGCATTTTGAACACATCCTCCTCATTCTCAATGATCTCCATCTTGTGATTCAGCAGCGGGTCATAGTTAATGCGTTCCTCCTCCTCCCCCGCCATGTCCCCGTCCTGTGTCGCCACATTCAACTCGTCAAAATTGTCCATTTGATTGATTTGATTTATTTGTGCAGCAGCTGTAAAGAAATTGTTGGCCACCATCTCTTGGAACCGCTGTACCGAGTCCACGCACAGCTTCTGGAAGTCGTGCAAGTCGTTCAGCCGGCTGAAGCAATTGGTGCACAGATTCATGGGGAATCCGTCCTGTGGTTCCACGGAGAGCGAAGTGCAGACACAGAGTTTCTTGGCCAGTCCCGGCACCAGGAACAGATCGTAGGCGGCATCGTTGCGCAGCTGGTTCAAGCAGATCCGGCATATCGTGTGTATGGAGTATTCACTCCCTCATTCATTTTGAATCGCCTTCTATGTGATTTTATCGTTCTAATAAAAAAAAGAATTTATTATTGCGGAGCTAACTAGAGGCGTCAGAGCCAAGCACGAGTACTTGTACTCGCTAGAGGTGGAGAACTATCGATGGCACTATCGGCACTATCGATGGTCAAGCACTATCGAGCCGCCATCGATGGCAGACCTGCACTATCGATAGTGGGCGATAGTTTTTTATGACGCTCAACGCGTCACAGCAAGGCTCGCATTTGGCATCTGCAGAGCTACCGAAACATTTAAGTTTTGTTTTAAATAATTATATATTTTTATTACATGGACAAGTTCCTTACTACAGTCGAAAAAGTTAAAAAAGAACATAACGGAACTGAGCCGAGTCCGAGCGCAAGTTCAGAAGGCTGGGCAAAAAGATTTAGATCGTTGAACTTTGGATTTTACAATAGCTAATAGCGAAACATTATTATTGATAGCGAATTTTATTTATTTTTATATTTATAATACCTAACTTAATGGCAATTTCAAATTTTCATTGGAATTTTATATAAAAATTTAAAATTTTTGGAATTTAAAATACATTAATACTCAATTTAACACACTATCGAAAACTATCGATAGTTATCGATGGTTTAAAAAATAATATCGCTGACTATCGATGGTGCCGACTATCGATAGTTCTCCACCTCTAGTACTCGCTGCTAAAGCAATCGGTTACTTTTGCCAGCATATCGATAGTCTGTCGATAGCTTATATACAAATGTGTTGTCAGAAATTCAAAGGCCAAAACAGCTAATTTGAGCTCCATGTCGCTAAAATAGCTAAAAAAAAAAAAATAATTTTACTGTTTGAACAATAATAGTATTCCGGGAACAGTTTTTGATTTCGTTTAGATTAGTTTTATATTTCGCAGTCAGCTGTTCACAGTAGAGCTGGGACTTTATTTTATGGAAAACAAATTTTTAACTTCATTTTTTTTATGATTTTAAATGGTTTGTTTTTTTCTGTTGGTGTAGTATTTATATTTCTTATCACAATTTTTTATGTTATTTAACAGTTTATCTTCAATAACAAAAAAAAAAAAAAAAAAATAGAAACAAAATAAAATAAATTCAGATTCAAATGACTAAAATAACCTAGTAAAATTAATATTAGAGATGGAAAAACAGCTATTCTTTAGTACATTTTGTGTACGCGCCTTTACATTCCCAGTCTCAAGTAGCATTTAACAGCACTAGTCCATTATAAAAAAAAAAAGATTTTCTTAAAAACAAAATTGATTTTTACTCCAGCAAAGAAAAAATCGATTTAAATCGATTTAAAATCGGTTCCAGTACTAGTTCACAGCTGTTTCATACAAAATTTGCAGTGTGCCCAGAGCAAATCAGGGAAATGTGGTCATACATAGATTTCGCGAAATCTGTTCTAAGGCAGATTTCGTTTTCGTTTTGGTTTGGTTTCGTTAAATTTGGTGTTTGCTTACATTCTGGTGTAATATCAATATGGAGAACGTAAGTCGTAGGCATTTAAAATTTGTATAAATAAATAAATATTTATTTAATGCTTTTTAGGATGCTTACCAGCCTCACTTGAAGAGGCGAAGAAACAGCAGCATAAAGTGGACGGAATCAGAAGTGCATGAATTTTTAATGCTTGTACTTGACTTGGTCAAAGATGTGCCAGAGTCGCTGGAAAAACCGACCGCACAAAAATTCTATACTAAAGTAATTGAAAGGTCGCGCACCTTTAAGGATTTAAACTACTTGGTACTGAAAAACAAAATGCGACTATTTCGAATACAATACATAAGTGCGGTGAAGTGCAGGAGCAAACATGGAGCTGGCGAGTCTTTCAAAGAGCAGATGGAAATATTTTGCCCTAATTTTCCGATTTTGGAGCAGATATTTGGCCAACGAAATAACATCGAGCCAAAAGGTGTCATAGACTCCACAGACTGCGATCCTTTGGAGGGCTATGAGTGCTCATTTGACGAGAGCAACGATGTCACACTGGACTCTGAACACTTTGACGGCGAACGTGATTCCTTCAATAAAATTCGAATTAGCCCTCGAAAGGAATCCTTGGGGACAGTGAAGAGCATGCAGCAAGGGAAGGTTGAATTGGACATGAAGATGGGGGACATTGAAAAGGAGAAGTTGGCCTGGGAGAAAGAAAAGTTCCACAAGGAAATAGAGGCTAGGAGGGTCATAAGGGCAATGGAACTTGAACATGAAAAGGAAATAAAGAAGATGGAAATTGAAAAAGAGCTGAAAATGTTTGAGATTCAGCATAAATATAAGAAATAAAATAAAAGCAAAATCACTGCGGACGGCAGTCCGCGCTAGTGACGAAAGCAGCACGAAGGGTGCGAAGGCGACTAGCATATATACACAGGAAGAATGGAAAATTTGCTATGACTGCCCGATCAGGTCGAGCTATATACCGATCGAAAGGTATCAATTAAACTTACAAATGTGCATACTAAGACTTTTGAAAACTCACCTGGTTCGTCAGATAAACAGGTGTAAGTGGGAGGGGCAAAATTTAAATGATTGGAGCTAATGGGGCCGTTGGAGCCTTTTTGATTTTTTTTTAATTTTTAACTATTCTAATCAAAAATACGCGTCGAATGACACCTTGATCATCAAAATCCGATCACTAGTTCAGAAGATAATTAATTTTGAAACTTTTGGTGCCCTTCTCAAAACGAGATGAAAAGTCAGTCTGTTTGTTTGTTTGTTTGTTTGTTTGTTAGGATCAAATCGTTGATTTACCTTAAAATTTTGAATGACGACTTGTTCCCGCTCAAAAATCTAGAAACGTTTGTTCTACGACTTTTTCGAAAAAAAGCTAGTTTAGCGGGAAATCGCTAAAAACCGCTCAAATTAAAACCCTTATAGCAGTCAAACGATAAAAGCTACAGATGCGATCTATATATCGTTGAAAAGGTATTTTGAAGGGCTGTTATGCATACCTTTTAACTTTTTTTCTAAAGTACATAGGTAAATTGCTACAGGTGACAAGGTATTTTCCCCCACATTTTGGCGGTTTTTGAGAAAACGCCGCTAACGATTTTTTTTAAATTTCAATATGTTTTAGTTTGTAAAATTTCGCGTTGTTTGATATATGACACAAAAAATTTTACCGATAGGTTTGGAAGATATAACCTATTAACTGAATATATACGTTTTACTTTGAATTGGAATAGGGCAGCAGCAACAAAGTGTCATAGCAGCCAGTTTGTTTGTTTGGATCAAATCGTTAATAAAGCTTAAATGTTTGAATGAGGACTTGTTCCTGTTCAAAAATCTACAAACGTTTGCTCTACGACTTTTGCGAAAAATCGCTAGTTTAGCGGGAAATCGCTAAAAACCGCTAAAATTGAAACCCTTATAGCAGTCAAACGATAGAAGCTACGGATGCGATCTATATATCGTTGAAAAGATATTTTGAAGGGCTCTTTGGCACTGCTTGCAGCGTAATGCGGAAATTACCTGTTAGCTGAATACATACATTTTACTTAGAATGGGAATAGGACAGCAGCAGCAAAATGTCATTGCACCCAGAGTTTAAGAGTGCTGATTGCTTTTGCGCTGGGCATGTTTGTTTGTAAAAGGGACCAGTGTTGCCAGACAATTTGTTATAGCTTGTACAAACAATAATCAAAGTTGACAAAGCTATACTGTCACAAAATATTGTAATTTTAAAATTTCTGATGTCTTATTCAAAAATTTCTGATATCCCATAAAAAAAACCTCTTTACGAGGTAAAAGTCGAGTGACGAAAACATTTTCATGCCCCAAAATTTCTGATATCCAATTTTGTGACGAATAAAATTAAGTTTTACACATAAATTATTTTAAACAAAATTTTTGCATTCGGCACTGGGCAAAACAGTTAGTTTTATTTGGTCTGAAGATTTGAGACATTTTAGCGCAATGTGCCGAGTGCAAAAACTTTGTTTAAAATAATTTATGTGTAAAACTTAATTTTATTCGTCACAAAATTGGATATCAGAAATTTTGGGGCATGAAAATGTTTTCGTCACTCGACTTTTACCTCGTAAAGAGGTTTTTTTTATGTAAATAAAACAAGTGGGAAAGGCTATAGCCGAGATCCCGACTACAGGATACCCGTTATTTATTAAAATATTTAAAATTATCTTATAAATATTAGAATTTTCACGAAACGTTAAGAAAGCAAAATGTTAGTTGTAATATATGACTGATATCCAATTTTGTGACGAATAATATTAAGTTTTACATTTTTTATTGTGTAGTACACACAGCAGATTATTACAAAAACAAAATACACGCTGTGTGCGCCCATGCATGAAGCTCGAAGCTCGGCCGCATATTCCTAAGAAATCGCTGTGCATGTACACGAGTGATGCGTTCGTCAGCATAAGCAGATTTTATTCAACTCTTCGTTTCGTTGAGTGATTAAACACGAGCCAAAATTTAAACGCTCAGAAAGCTGAGTATGAACACGATTAATGTGCTCATCAGCATGAGTTGGTTTTTACTCAACGCTGTGTTTCGAACAGTGATTGGAGTTGAATAAGATTTGTGCTTATGAGGAAATCAAGAAAAATAGTGAATTTTGCAGCTCTCTGGTGTGTACATGCAGAAGACAATAAAATGCAGATAATTTTTGCAACTTGCTTTTATTCGTTTTTTTTTTTGCATGTATGGAAAACCGAAATGAACCTTTATAAATGAAACGGTTACTAAACGGTTATTTCGGTTTACAGAGTTTCGGTTTAAAGGTTTCGGTCAGACGAAAATTTTTTTTTCGGTTACGGTTACAGTTACGGTTTCAAATTTCAATCGGTTTTTACCGGTTAAAGGTTACGGTTTCGGTTAGGGTTTTAATCCCTGAATACAGATAAATGCTGCACGATAATTGTGCGTTTTCCAACACATCTTTTGAGCAGCATTCGTTTATAAACAAACAGAAAAGTAGGCGACGTCAATGGGAAAGCGAGATGACTTGCTTAAGGACACAAGTTGTGGCAAGTCATTCTTTCACAAATTTTCGCAGTGAGCAGAGCTCTTGAAAGTAGAAAATAAAAAAAAGTAAAAATTAAATTCCTCTCTTTAAGTCGTTGTGTCGAGCAATCTTTGGTTTTTCGCATTCCCATCCCCGCGCAAGTTGTTCCAAGTGTAACTGCAACTGTAATTGTTAGCCACAAGAAGACACAAACGAGAGACAGAAAGAGAAAGACGCAATGGTTCCAGTTACCAAGCCGAACACCAAGGAGGTGCAGTGCCAGCTCACAGCCACATGTGATGAATCAAATCAAAAGCCACTGTCGGAGGTCATCGTGACCCCCAAGAGTGGACGCGTGGGCATCTTCAATGCCGAGGACTTTCTGTCGCGCGCCCAGATGAACGACAAGACTAACAACATCTTGCGATCGCCCACCAAGGCTCCAAATGGCGTCCGCAAACGCTCCGTGTACACCAACAACAACCCATCGCCGGTAGGTGCAACCAATCAACTAACAACAACTAAAGTGTCACTTGCAAAGTGTCAGTGTCAAAGAGAGCGAGAGAGAGAGAGAGAGAGAGAGAGAGAGTGAGAGTGAGAGTGAGAGTGAGAGTGTGAGTGTGTGTTTGTGCGTGTGTCACAAATCAAGTTAGATACTCTTTGAGGGAATCTCTACATAAATATATTCAGAAACCTTTATTTCGTATTAATTAAAAAAATTTACATATAAATTATTTTAAACAAAATTTTGGCACTCGGCACATTGCGCTAAAATGTATCAATTCTTCATACCAAATAAAACTCACTCACTGTTTTGCGCAGTGCCGAATGCAAAAATTTTGCTTTAAATAATTTATATGTTAAACTTAATATTATTCGTCACAAAATTGGATATCAGAAATTTTGGGGCATGAAAATGTTTTCGTCACTAGACTTTTACCTCGTAAAGAGGTTTTTTTTGTGGGATATCAGAAATTTTTGAATAAGACCTCAGAAATTTTGAAATTGCAATATTTTTTGACAGTTTAGCTTTGTCAACTTTGATTATTGTTTGTACAAGCTAAAGCAAATTGTCTGGCAACACTGGTCCCCTTTACAAACACACATGCCCAGCGCAAAAGCTATCAGCACTCTTAAACTCTGGCTGCTTTGACACTTTGCTGCTGCTATCCTATTCCCATTCTAAGTAAAATGTATGTATTCAGCTAACAGGTAATTTCCGCATTACGCTGCAAGCAGTGCAAAAAGCCCTTCGAAATACCTTTTCAACGATATATATGTAGATCGCATCTGTAGCTTCTATCATTTGGATGCTATGGTGGTTTCAATTTTAGCGGATCTTAGCGATTTCCCGCTAAACTAGCTTTTTTTCGAAAAAGTCGTAGAACAAACGTTTCTAGATTTTTGATCGGGAACAAGTCCTCATTCAAACTTTTAAGCTAAATCAACGATTTGATCCAAACAAACAAACAGACAAACAAACAGACTGACTTTTCATCTCATTTTCGGAAGGCCCCTAAAAATTTCAAAATCAATTATTTTTTGAACCAGTTGTCCGATTTTGATGATCGAGGTGTCATTCGACGCGTATTTTTGATGAGAATTGTAAAAAATTCAAAAAGGCTCCAACGGCCCCATTAGCTCCAATAATTTAAATTTTTCCCCTCCCACTTACACCTGTTTATCTCACGAACCAGGTGAGTTTTTAAAAGTCTTAGTATGCACATTTGTAAGTTAGGTTGATACCTTTCGATCGGTATATAACTCGACCTGATCGGACAGTCATAGCAAATCTTCCATTCTTCCTGTGTATATATGCTAGTCGCCTTCGCACCCTTCGTGCTGCTTTCGTCACTAGCGCGGACTGCCGTCCGCAGTGATATCAATATGGAGAACGTAAGTCGTAGGCATTTAAAATTTGTATAAATAAATAAATATTTATTTAATGCTTTTCAGGATGCTTACCAACCTCACTTGAAGAGACGAAGAAACAGCAGCATAAAGTGGACGGAATCAGAAGTGCATGAATTTTTAATGCTTGTACTTGACTTGGTCAAAGATGTGCCAGAGTCGCTAGAAAAACCGACCGCACGAAAATTCTATACTAAAGTAATTGAAAGGTCGCGCACCTTTAAGGATTTAAACTACTTGGTACTTAAAATCAAAATGCGACTATTTCGAATACAATACATACGTGCGGTGAAGTTGAGGAGCAAACATGGAGCTGGCGAGTCTTTCAAAGAGCAGATGGAAATATTTTGCCCCAATTTTTCGATTTTGGAGCAGATATTTGGCGTCATAGACTCCACAGACTGCGATCCTTTGGAGGGCTATGAGTGCTCATTTGACGAGAGCAACGATGTCACACTGGACTCTGAACACTTTGACGGCGAACGTGATTCCTTCAATAAAATTCGAATTAGCCCCCGAAAGGAATCCTTGGGGTCAGTGAAGAGCATGCGGCAAGGGAAGGCTGAATTGGACATGAAGATGGGGGACATTGAAAAGGAGAAGTTGGCCTGGGAGAAAGAAAAGTTCCACAAGGAAAAAGAGGCTAGGAGGGTCATAAGGGCAATGGAACTTGAACATGAAAAGGTAATAAAGAAGATGGAAATTCAAAAAGAGCTGAAAATGTTTGAGATTCAGCATAAATATAAGAAATGAAATAAAAACAAAATAAATAAAACGAGTGGGAAAGGCTATAGCCGAGACTCCGAGTACAGGATACCCGTTATTTATTTAAATATATTTAAAGTTATTTTATAAATATTAGAATTTCAACGAAACGTTAAGACAGCAAGATGTTAGTTGTGGTCTATGATAAAGGTCTCTCCTCCTTAAACGCAGCTCAGCCGATCAGATGCTTTGTGAGAGCACAAGAAGCCGACCCCACGCATCGTGAGAGAGCAAGAGAGCAATTGTAATGGAGCCATTTTCCAAATATTAATTTGGGGAACTACACATCGACTTGAGCTATCTAAAATCCCCTAAGTTCCCCAGGAGCAGATATTTAAAAAAAAAAATAATATTGAAAATACGTAAATAAAAATCTCTGCAAGCTTCAATAGTTCTTAATATTTTATATGATAAATTTATGAAATATGAATATAATAATGAAAGACTTAAAATTTAAATCAATATAATATATAAATAAATGTATGTACATGTATGAGCTCTACTTAATAGTACGTATTAGAGGGCTGCATGGCTGCATTCAAAACGTCAAATGAGACATTCATGCTCAAATGAATTAAATGAGTTCGGCTTAGTCTCACAATGAAATGAATGAATTTAATGATTAAATTCAAACTGAAAACTTCACATTCAAAAAAGGCAGATTGAATTGAATGACAAAATAACCGAAAAAAACGAATGAAGGAACAGAGTGCTGTAATTTAATTATTTTATTTTTTATTTTTTTTTTTATTTACAATTTGTATTCATAATATAAAATTTATTTTTGGGCTTTATTTATATTTGAGTGTAAAAACATAATATGATTTATACTATCGGAGTTTGTTGAGATAGCACAGCGTTTTTCAGTGATTAAATTTCTAGCATCGGAAAATGCTCTTTCAGATGCGGCGCTGGTCGCCGGTATACAAAGAATTTTGCAACTGACTTTGTATAATAGTGGAAACATTCTTTTATGATTGTTCCACCAAGCAAGGCAGTTAAAGTCATCTGAAAATCTTACATGGGTGTTGCATTCTTTTATAATGCCATTTCTCTCAATTGCAGAAAATGTTATCAATTTGTTTGCAGGTGGGAACAAAAACAAGGATATCTTGTGAAACTTCGTCATGTAAGGCAAAATTATGTCTGAAATATGACGTGATAAAACCACTTTGACTTTTGCAAGAAGGTCGCAGTCTTCTATGTCTGGTTGGCAAGAGTATTTCAATTTATTAATGTATGGGATTGTTAAATAAATTGTTGGATAATTACTACCTTCCAATTTTTTGGATATCTGTGCAAATTTTTCGAGAAGACGCCCGATTGATCGCAGTTCATTGAGGTGAATTTTTTCTATTCTAGCTGTTTCATTTTTTTCTACAAATAATTTTTTACATTATTTACTTACATTTTGTTCATTAATACTTTCCGAACTCATCTTGACAAAAGTTTTTTCAGAGTGCTCTGAGTACTCTAAAAATCTTTGCTTCATTCATTTCATTCGTTTCTCGGGTAACTTGATGCCGTTCATATGAGTACTCAAATTAATGTCAAAAATGAGTATTCAATCAATGAGAACCGGATCTTAGAATTTATTCCACTCAGGAAACTGAATTAAACTCACAAGTACTCAGAGACGCTCAAGTTTGAATGCAGCCATGCAGCCCTCTAGTACGTATGGACATAATAATTTAATACTTATAATAAACCTGTACTATCCTTGACTCTAAGGAGCTGCCCACCGGTGCAGTAAGTAGAATTCCACTATGAATGAATTTAAAAATTAATGAATATAAGTTTCAAGCTTGCCTATAACTCTAATCCACAAAAAAAAATGTAAAATCTTAAAAGAGATGCTTTCTTCTACCTGGACAATATCCCCTTTTACTTGTTTGTTAAGTATCGGGTTAAATATAAATGAAGTTATGTTAAAGATTTATTTATTAATTTATATTGAGTAGCCTACAAATCATCCTCCGTTTTTCTTCCGCATCAACTGACGAGTTTGCGATGAAATTTTCATCAACAGTGACCATTTCATAATTGAAAGGTTCCACGTTGACATCCAAGACATCGCTGCTGCTCCTCTCTGTTATTATGTTGTGCAGAACAGCACAGACAAACATCCAGGCGCCTGCTTCTTTTACTCCCTTGTCGTCCTTTATCAGGCACTTTAGCTCCTTCAAACATCCAAATCGCTCCTTTAATAACGCGAAGCAATGTTCAATTCGAATTCTGTAGCTAGTTAACTTTTGGTTAAATGCATTTCTTGCGTTTAATGTTAGGTCGTTTGAGCTGGCTCGAAATGGTGTAATGAGTTGCGGTGTGAGTTTGTAAGAACTGTCTCCGGCTATCCACTGCAGATCTTCAAAGAATGATTCATGCCGTGTGTGGAGTGGACAGTTCTTATAAACTCTGCTGTCGTGTACGCTTCCTGGCCAACCAACAACCATATGCCGAATAATTAAATTACGGTCACATACAGCCTGGAGTTTCAGGCTGTACTGCTGCTTCCTTGAGAAGTATGACTCTGGATCTTGCAGCGGCTTCTCAGCCAATTTTATCTCAGTGCCATCGACGTAGCCAATGCACTGGGGCAACTCATCGGCGCCCTCATCAGCCAGAGCTCTGCGCTCACCGCCATTTGGCCACCGGATGTATGACTTGGTCAACGCCAATATGGCTGCAAACACCCTTCGGGTAACGCGTTCAATGGTGCCACCATCACGGACGCCAAAGAAAGCTGCAGTTCTTGTGATCGAGGCTCTCTCGCCATTCGATCCAAGCCGAAAGAGGACAATCATGAGTTGCACTTGGAGCGGTATTTGGTGACAGCTTCGTAGAACCGCAAATACTCGATGATTCTCTATCAGGCCCATGATTATATTGAAGCTCTCCCAGTTTATCCTGAAAAGCTGCTTAAATCTATCTTCGTCCAAGTTTGGCAGCACTAGGTTGGTAAAATGATTCCTGATATTTGGGACTTCATTTCGGAACAGTTGAGATAGAGCGTCGAACGTTGCTAATTCCTCGACAACTTCATCCTGCCTCTTTCTCTTAAGATCTGCAAGATCCTCAGCATACTGTTTAACTTCCTTCTCCACCTCTTCAGCCTCTTTGTCCACATGCTCCAGCATTTTGAATACATCCTCCTCATTCTCAATAATCTCCATCTTGTGATTTAGCAGCGGATCATAGCTAATGAGATCCTCCTCCTCCCCCGCCATGTCCCCATTCAACTCGTCAAAATTGTCCATTTGGTTTATTTGAGCCGCTGCAGCAGCTGTAAAGAAATTGTTGGCCACCATCTCCTGAAACCGTTGCACCGAGTCCACGCACAGCTTCTGAAAGTCATGCAAGTCGTTCAGCCGGCTGAAGCAATTGGTGCACAGATTCATGGGGAATCCGTCCTGTTGTTCCACAGAGAGCGAAGTGCAGACACAGAGTTTCTTGGCCAGTCCCGGCACCAGGAACAGATCGTAGGCGGCATCGTTGCGCAGGTGGTTCAAGCAGATCCGGCATATCGTGTGTATGGAGTATTCACTCCCCTCATTCATTTTGAATCGCCTTCTGTGTGATTTTATTGTTTCAGTAAAAAAAAAGGATTTATTATTGCGGAGCTAACTAGAGGCGTCAGAGTCATATACTCGCTGCTCAAGCAATCGGTTACTTTTGCCAGCATATCGATAGTTTTAGCCATAAAGATTCCATCGACTACCCCATCTCTAATATATATACAAATGCGCACTAGTGTTGTCAGAATTTCAATGGCCAAAACAGCTAATTTGAACCACATTGTCGCTAGAAATAGCTAATGAACTATATAATTTCCTAAATATTTGCTGCATTAAAATATTCGAATGCAATATACCTCAGTCATACTGTATAAGTTTTCTGTAATATTTTTTTTGATTTCCTTTAGTATTTTTAATTTATTTTGCAAAGTAGTTAAATAATGGTAGTTAATAGCTTTTGCAGTTAGCTAGCTATAATATAGCTTAATGGCAACACTGATGGGCACAACACGCATGAAACTGGATGTGTGTGTGTTTGTATAAAATAAAAACAAATAGACAGCAATTAAAGTGGTCCCGAGTGGTTTCTTTCGTTAGACGGGGAGGGACCCCTTTTCCTGAAGATACCCGTTTATTATAGTTGTTAACCCAATAGCGAGTGGAAACACATAGTTATTATTATTATATGTATGTATATGTACATATGTGCATATACGATAATATATTTCCTTAAATAATACTCATAATAATCATGTTGTTATTTTGATTATATAGTACTTAATAGCTTGAAAGATATATTGTATAATTCTTTGTTTTTTTTTTATTCATAGCATAGCTTTTAATTTTGACAGATTTTGAAGTCAAAATCTTCAAATCTCTCTATAAATTTCCTTTCTTCCGTCAGAGATAAATTTAATGAAATTGCTTTCTGGATTCAAGTAATTCTATTAATTTTTCCTTTTCAGGATTGCACTTTATTTTTTTGAAGAATCTTGCCATACGTTTAAAATCGCATATTAATAGATTTCCATTTTTTGTCGTCGTTATAGAGTTAAATTCGGTCCAGTTCCGGATTTTTTCTTTTCTAGTATTATGATTTTATCTTATTAAAGAATCTTGTCATTAATTTGAAATCGTAACAAAATTCAGATTTTTATAATTCCATGCATCTTAATTACTTAAATTTTCTGTCGAGCACATAAAGATGTTGTCCTGGAAACTGGCCTAAAATGATTTTCCTTGCGTCTTATACAGACAAAAGTTAAAAAATTTCAATTTAAATTTTAGATATCAATTATGGATAATACAACACGTACAATATAATTAAAATTTAATAATAATTAAAATGATTAAGTCGTCAGGGTGTTTACAGGTTGTGTGTGTGTGTGTATATGAAGCCATTTGAGGGAGCGGTGGGCACGAAGTGGCTCCGGGAGCAGCGACTGCTCCCAACTAGTTTTCTGTCGTGAAGTCGCACAAAAAACTCGCTGTTCATGTTGTTGTAGGGGAGATGTGGGGGTTGTGGGCATAGTTTTGATTTCGGCCTATAATTACCGACCTAGCGCATATTTTTTGGATATATGGATATCTGTGTAAAGCTAGAGACCTAAGCTAACTAATCATATAAAAACATACCGGATTTCGTTACGCAAAAAAATTTTACATGGACTTTTGTAAAATCGGTATTTTCAGCTAAACATTTTTTTGGTGGGGGTTGTGGGCACCCTTGGCAAAAATGCTGTAAATGGAAAAATATGAAAAAAAAAACCATAACTAATATGAACAAAATGACAGTTTCTTAATCATAAAGCCTGCATAGGCGTTATTCATCGTCGGAAACACAATTTTGACATGTATAATAACTTGCCCGCATGCCCACACATTTCACATGAAAAATATTCTGGAAACCAAAAAATTAAGAATGAAGCGTGAAAATCTGAGTGATAATCCCTCTCAGCGGGAGAGGATCCCTTTCCAAGAGCCTAAGATGTTCACAAGAATGTTCTAGAGGGATCCAAACAAATTTTTAGAACAATTTTCCAAGAAACAGTAGCTATTTAAAAAATTTTACTAAAAAAAAAGGGGTGCCCACAACACCCTCAATTTTTGTGCCCACAACCCACTTTAGCAGACACTTTAAAAAGTGATGAAAAAATTTTTTTGTTTAAATTTTTTGGTTCAAATCGATATTGTTCCATTTAGCATAATAGTTCGACTAAATAAAAATGCATTACACTTACCTTTCCAATCGATCCACTTTGATTGATACGATATTAAAAATGTTTGAAAGAAGTTTCCTCACCTTTTCCAAGCACAAAAAAAACCTATTGGTTCATTTCCAAAAGGAAACGCGTCCGTTCACTTTGATATTTGGCATGAATTATACATAGGGTAATTTCTTGCGAATGACATAACCAACAAAACTCAATCTTCATTTCGTGAAAATATACGTAGGGGTGCCCACAACCCACCCATGCCCACAACCACCACTTCTCCCCTACTTGTGATTGTTGTGCTCTCGAATTCAAATTTCGTGCCCACCGCTGGCATAGACAGTTAGATCATATTATATATATATGGTATATGGTTGCTTAAATCGACTGGGATAGCTGTAAAAATTATACATCAAGAGAATCTTTTACAATTTGTGCATCGAATCGCATTCTCACCGTTTCTAATTTAAACGTGATCTAATTTGAGAACATCGGGATTGACGCCCTCGGCCTCCGCCTTCTGGCCATAGTAGCTATCGTAGGATCCCTTTTCGCTTTGTATTTGCTTTTGCAGTCTGTTGAGCTGCTCGCAGGCGGCCTCCTGGATCTTGCGATTCGCCTCCTCCTGCTTCCGCTTCGCCTCGTTCTCCTCGATCTGTTGAGCCAGCAGTGCGGCCGTTGCCGCCGCTCGCTCCGCCGCCGGATCCTGATATTCGTCATGAATCTTTGGTTGTTTCTTGTTGAGCTCAACTTTTAGGCCGCGCGCTTTGCTAACCGACGGCTTTGGGGGCTTCTTCTCCTTGGGCTGCCTGGGCGGTTTGTCGTGCACCTTGAGATGCGTCTTCAGCACCTGCTCCTGGCGGAAATGCTTGCCACAGATCTTGCACTCGAAGGGCTTCTCGCCCGTGTGAATATACTCGTGATTGCGCAGATATTGCGCCTTGGCGAACCGCTTGGGACAGTAGCGACAGGCGAAGTCCTTGACCTTCTCGTGTATGATCTTGTAGTGGAGCTTCATGTTGCCAATGTGGTTGAAGCCACGTCCACAGCCCGGACAAATGTGCTGGCCCTCCTTCTTGGTGAAGTTGACCTGTGGCGACCAGGAGGGCACGGATACAGATGATATGGGATTCACAGAGGTGCCCGCCAATTGGGAAATGTCCACACGCTCCACACGATGCGAATTCTTGGGCTTGGGCGGCACAACGGGCAGTGGCTTCACGTCCACTGGCTCTGTGGTTAGATGACTCTGGATCTGCGGATCCTGCTGCTGACTGCCACTCGGAGTGCTCTGTTGTTGTTGTCCATCTTCTGGTGGCTTCACAGCGGTCGCCGCTGGCGGTACATCACGCTTCTCGTGCAGCTGCAGGTGCTTGGTCAACCGCTTCTCGAAGAGGAAGATCTTGCCACAGATCTTGCACTCGCAGCAGTTCTCGCCCGTGTGCAATCTCTCGTGGATCTTGCAGGCGTGGGATTTGCCAAAGGTCTTGCCACAATACTGGCAGGCAAAGTTCTTGATCTTCATGTGCACGACCTTGACATAGGGATGGCAAAAAGAATTTATTAATCGATGATTGAATCATATGATTAATTTAAGCTACGCGATTATTAACTGCAATTAATCGACGAAAAATAAAAATAATCGATTAATCAAATGATTAAAATGTATTAATCGATTATTGAATCATATGATTAATTTAAGCTACGCGATTATTAATTGCAATTAATCGACGAAAAATGAAAATAATCGATTAATCAAATGATTAATTTTTGTTATAGTCTTTTTAAATATTGTGCAATGCAATGCCATTGTATAGCAAAAAAAATGAACAATAATAAAATGCCCAACAAATACAAATAAATTTGGACATTTAAGGCTTATTTGAGCCGTTATCGTTAACATATTCTCATCAATGGAAAGGTCATTTAAATTCCGTTTGAATGACACAAAACTTTCTTTAACCCATTAAGTACCCTTCCAAAATTTCAAATTTATGTAAAAGTCTACTTTTTCAACTTTTTTCTCGATTTTTCACAAAAAATATTTTTATGCAGAAAATTTTGTTAAACAATTCTAAGAGTAACTGCCAAACGAAATTTCAAATATATTTTTGCTACTATTTTTTTGGAATAAAATCTCCATGTGTGTTTCCCTGAAAAAATGATGGCAACGACGCGATTTTTTGATCAAATAATCGATTAGTGTTTCAATTAATCGCAACACATTTTACGATACAATTAAATCGCCAATGGAAGCAAAATAATCGATTATTGTGTATCATATGATTAATCGTGCCATCCCTACCTTGACATGGTTGGACAGCGCCTGCTTGTTGTGGGAGGCATGATCGCACTGCCGGCACTGGAACTGCTTCTCCCTGGTGTGCGTCAAGATGTGTTTGTTCCACTCCTGCCGGGTGGTCTTGCCCACGCCACAGTACGGACACACATGGTTCTTGACGCCCGCGTGGCGCAGCAGATGATCCCGCAGCACGCTGTGGATGTGGAAACGCTTGCCGCAGATCTCGCAGGCGAAGGGCAGCTCCTCGCCCGTGTGCTTGTACATGTGCTTCTTGAGGGCGGTGGGGCAGCGGAAGACCTTCTCGCACTCGGTGCAGGCGTGCCGCTTCACATCCGGCTTGGCCACCTTGTGCACCTTCTTCATGTGGAACGTGAGCAGGACGGAGCGCGGAAAGGTCTTGTCGCAGCCCTCGAAGGTGCAGGCGTGCACCTCGCTGAACTCGATGTGGGCATGGTCCATGTGCAGGCGCAGACCGCCCGCGGTGGTGAAGCCCTTCTTGCAGCTCTCCACGGTGCACTGGAACGGCAACAGATCGTTGTGATGCTTCATGTGCTCCTCGTACCTGATGGCCTTCTTGAACTTCTGATGGCAAATGTGGCAATCGATGAGCTTATGACGATCCCGTTCACCAGCCGGAATACGCTTGCGTTTGGGTTTCGATCTGGATCTGGATCTGGATCTGGGTCGAACATCATCGTCATCATCATCATCATCATCATCATCATCGTCGTCATCATTGTCACTGGTTTCCGAGCTGGTGGAATTGTCATCATCATCATTGTCATTTTTCCGTTTGGTCGTCTTTCTGGCCTTCGCTTTGGCTGCTCCTCTGGACCTGGTTGATCCTCTCAAGCGTGACAATGGCATCGCATCATCCGATTCGCTGCTGTTCGCCTCAAAGTCACCATCATCATTATCCTGCTCCGCCTCGCTCTCCTCCTCCGACGATTCGTCCTCCTTGTCCACATCCTTGTCCACATCCTCCAGCATCTTAAACACATCATCTTCATTCTCAATCACCTCGATTTTCGTATTCAACAGTGGATCAAAATTAATGCGATCCTCCTCCATTTCACCCTCCGGCGGCGCTATGTTCAAAACATCCACATTGTCAATCTGATTGATGTCCGAAATGACGGGCGTAAAATAATTATTGGCCACCATCTCCTGAAACTTTTGCACCGAGTCCACGCACATCTTCTGAAAACCGTGCAGATCGTCCAGCTTCGTGTAGCACTGCGAGCACAGGTTCTTGGGGAAGCCGTCGTGCTGTTCCACGGATAATGAAGTGCAGACACACAATTTCTTGGCCAGGCCCGGAACAAGAAACAAATCGTACACCGCATCGTTGCGCAGGTGATTCAGGCAGATGCGGCATATCGAGTGTATGGAGTATTCACTCCCCTCATTCATATTGGTATCGTCTATTTGGTTTTGAAATTCCAATTGCAAGTTTTATTAAAATTACAAATTTCCAGCACAATTTCTCTGCTGAGAAAAACTATGTATACGCGTCCATAAAAGTAACGAGCACTTGACATATCGGTTACTTGAGCGAGTCATCGCGCATACTCGATACTTTTGATACATATCGTATGTAGGTGGCTGCCATAAACGATTAATTTGCAGGCTTCAATCAAATTTAAATTATTCTCAATTTTAAATTGATTTTGAATAAAAGATAATTATAGCAGTCGAAAAAAAATTATATAGATTGTTATATTTAAAAAAATTACTATTGTATTTATTACTAACTGTGTGTGGGTGCCATTAACGGTTAAAATTGCAACTTGAAATAAATTTAAAAAAGTCTCAGTTTTAAATTGTTTTTTATTAAAAGATAATTATAAAATATGCTTATATATTGATGAACAAAAAATATATACATAGATTGTAAAATAAAAATAATGATTATTTCCATTAAAGATTAATTTGCAGGCTTCAATCAAATTTAAATTATTCTCAATTCTCAAGTGTTTTTAAATAAAAGATAATTGTGAATGACGAAAAAAATTATGTAGATTGTAATATTTAAAAAAATTATTATTGTATTTATTACAACTTGTATGTGGGTGAAATTAACAATTAATTTGCAATTTGAAATAAATTTAAACAAATTCTCAATTTTAAATTGTTTTTTTTTTATTAAAAAGTAAATTACCTCAGTGAAATAAGTATATGTGGATGAAGTTATTCAAAAAAACAATTTACTTTTAACAAAAAGATTTAATGCAGATTTCTTAAAGCAATCTTCTATTAATTTAAATTCCGTTTGAATGACACAAAAATTTCTTTAACCCAGTAAGTACCCATGGAAAATATAGAATTTTTTTAAAAGTCTACTTTTTAACTTTTATCAAACAATTCTAAAAGTGACTGCAAAAAAAAGTTTGCAAAAATCTCTTCGCAAGTATCTCTTATAATTTTTTGAAAATTACGGCAAAAACATTTTTTTAAAAATCTGTCCGCTAGTGTTTTTTATGAATTTTGTGAAAATTGCTAAAAATTACTATTTTAATCCCTTTTCCTCCTTTTTTAAGCAATTTTCAAAAAAACATAAAAAATACTAGCGAAGAGATTTTTAAATTTTATTTTTTTTGGCATGGCTATACATATATCAATGATAAAAGTAGTACTTCAAATCTTGATGTCTAAAAAATTATATTCGAGTATTCGATTTAATTCACATTTTATATATTTTCAAAATTATTGATAAGCAACATACCAAATTAAAAACTCTTCATCTTAAGTAATTTTTAAATTCAATTCATATTATTAATCTACAAATTTTTTGATAATTATCAATTGGAAAGTGTCTTTATTGTAATCTGCCGTAAAAGCCAGAAATAATTATTATATTCTAGCATAATAAAAGACTTCATACAAAACTTGTTGATAAGTTCATCTTATAACTAAAATTATAATTAAGTAAGCTTAAACATGATTTTTGACTATATCCTTGCGAACATTCGATTCAGGGATTTGGTCAGCCAAGCTCTTATAGGTAATCTTTGTGAGCTGCTTCTCCCTTAGCTTTTGAAGCTGTTCGAAAGCTGCCTCTTGAATCTCGCCGCCTTTGGCTAGTCCCCACTTGGGTCTGGTGGCATCGCCATCATCCCGGTTAACCTGTTGGGCCACCAACTCAGCCGCTGCCGCCTCCCGCTCTGCATCTGGATCTTGGTACTGTTCGTAATTCATTATGGGTTCCGTATTCAATGTTAACCTCGGCTCCTGGGGATCTTTCACCTGGCGCTTAGGATTCTTTGGATCCTTTGGCGGTCTGTTGTGCGATTTCATGTGACTGCCCAATGTTGCATCGTGTCTGAAGCGCTGATGGCATATTTTGCACTCGTACGGCTTCTCGCCCGTATGCGTGTACTCGTGATGACGCAGATATTGAGCGCGGCCAAAGCGTTTGGGGCAGTAGCGACACGCATAGTCCTTGATCTTCTCATGCACCACCTTGTAGTGGAGCTTCATATTGCCCAGGTGATTGAAGCCACGCCCACAGTCCGGACAAACGATCTGGCCTTCGTTTTTGGTAAAGTTCTCTTGTGGCGACCAGGATGAAACAGACACCGATGGAATGGGATTGACAATGGTGCCAGCCAACTGAGATATATCCACAATCTCAATGCGACGCGGATCCCTGGGCTTGACTGGAGTTTCCGGAACTTTTACTTCCTCTGTCTTCAGCTCCGTCTCCGTTTCCGTCTTGGTCGAGCTCACAGCAGATTTACTGCCCTGCTTGGCATGCGTCCTCAAGTGCGTCGTCAAGCGACTTTCGAAGAGGAATTTCCTGCCACAGATTTTGCACTCGAAGCAATCGTTGCGAGTGTGCAACTTCTCGTGCGTATTGAGGTGATATTTGCTGGCAAAGGACTTTTGGCAGTACTGGCACAAATAGTCCCTGATCTTCATGTGCACCACCTTGATGTGCTTCGTCATGCATTGCTTGTTGTGGGACGTATGATCGCACTGATCACACATGAACTTCTTCTCCTTGGTGTGCGTCAATATGTGCTTGTCCAGCTCCTGTTTAGTGGTCCTGCCCACTCCACAATAAGGACAAACAAAGTTTCTGATGCCCGCGTGCCGCAAAAGATGATCCCGGAGTTCCGTATTGACCCGAAAGCGTTTCTGGCAGATGTTACAGCCGAAGGGCAGCTCCTCGCCCGTGTGCTTGTACATGTGCTTTTTCAGCGCCATGGGACAACGGAAGACCTTTTCACACTCGGAGCACGGATGGATTTCCGGCTTGGCAATATTGTGCACCTTCCTCAGATGTTTGGTGAACATGCGAGTTGTGGTAAAGGATTCCGCGCATCCTTCGACTGTACAGGCGTGTAGTTCGCACAGTTCCGAGTGCGCGTGCTCCATATGGTGCTTGAGTCCCGTGGATGTCGTGAAGCCTCTCTGGCACTTCTTCGCTGTACACTGGAAGGGCAACAGATCATTGTGGCGTTTCATGTGCTCCTCATAGCACACGGCCTTCTTGAACTTCTGACGACAAATGTGACACTGGATCAACCGATGAAGCTCACGCTCAGCAGCTGGGATACGCTTACGTTTTGGTTTCTGTTTGGGTTTATCTTTATCGAGCGATTCATCATCCTCTTTGGCCGTGGACTTGGTGACCCTGGTACCACCACTCCGTAGGCGTGACAGCGGCATCTCATCATCGGAATCGCTGCTATCCGCTGGGAAGTCCACATCCTCATTGTTATAGTCGCTTCCGCTGTCATTAAATGCATCCTTAAAGCTCTCTCCATTCTCGGATTCTTTGTCGACATCTTCAATCATTTTAAAAACCTCCTCTTGATTGCCAATTTCCATTTTTGTATTCAACAGTGGATCAAAATTAATGTGCTCCTCGTCCTGGACATCATCCTGCAAGGCAGCATTCATCACAGGAGGCTCGTCCTCTGGAACTGTCCTGATTATGAAGCAGTTTCTGGACACCAGCTCCTTGAACCTTTGCACTGAGTCCACACACTGCTTTTGAAAGTCGTGCAAATCATTGAGGCGGCTGTGGCAGGAGTTGCAAATGTTCTTCGGGAATCCGTCTTGGGGCTCCACCGACAGCGAAGTGCACACACACAGTTTCTTGGCCAGGCCCGGAACAGCAAACAGGTCGAAGGCTTCATCCAGTCGCAAGTTGGCCAAGCAAGTGCGGCATAGGGAATGCATTGAAGCTGGAGCCTCCTCCTCATTCATTTTGTGTGTTTTCAACGAAAATTAACGGAGAGAAAATTGCTGCATTTATGTTTATCCGAAAGTGTTGGGTAACGTTTGCTTAAACGAATTAACATTGTTAACATGAGTACTTTGGCTATAGTGCATCGAGTACATTGTTAGCACGAGTACTTTTGCCGTCTTCACTGCACAGCTGACTTATTTAAATTGTTAAATTTATTTTGATGTTGATATACTAAACAAAAAGTATAAGTAGCTGATGTGCTGATAAATCTTATATAGGGGACATCATTTAAAAGACCCACATTCTAAAATAGGGCAAACAAGTGAGGTATAGGGTATCCTAGTAATGATAAACACGGCAAAATTACTCATGTTAACGATGTACTCTTTAAGTAAACACACTGAAGCAGAATTACTTATGTTAAGTAAACAGCACTCAAGCTAAAGTACTCATGCTAGCGATGTTATCGTTTTAGTAATCGTTATTCAACACTTACAAATGCATAATTTTTCTCTCAATTAACTTTTGTTGCAAATACGAAAACACAAAATGGATGAGGAGGCTCCAGCTTCATTGCATTCCCTGTGCCGCACTTGTTTGTCCAACCTGCGACTGGATGAGGCCTTCGACCTGTTTGCTGTCCCGGGCCTGGCCAAGAAACTGTGTGTGTGCACTTCGCTGTCGGTGGAGCCCCAAGACGGATTCCCGAAGAACATTTGCAATTCCTGCCACAGCCGCCTCAATGATATGCATGACTTTCAAAAGCAGTGTGTGGACTCTGTTCAAAGGTTCAAGGAGTTGGTGTCCAGAAACTGCTTCATAATCAGAGCTATTCCAGAGGAGGACTCGTCCGTCGTGACTACTGCTGGGCAGGATGTTGGGCATGAAGAGGAGCACATTAATTTTGACCCACTGTTGAATACAAAATTAGAAATTGATAATGAGGATGATGTTTTTAAAATGATTGAAGACGTCGATAAAGAGTCCGAGAATGGAGAGAGCTTTAAGGATGCATTTAATGACAGCGGAAGCGACTATAACAATGAGGATGTGGACTTCCCAGCGGATAGCAGCGATTCCGATGATGAGATGCCGCTGTCACGCCTGCGAAGCAATCCCCGAGTCACAAAGTCCAAGGCCAAAGAGGAGGATAAGGATAGATCCAAAGCAAAACAGAAGCGTAAACGTATTCCTGCAGCTGAGCGACATTTGCGTCGGACATTTGAATGTCACATTTGTAGTCAAGTTTTCAAGAAGGCATCATATTATGAGGAGCACATGAAACACCACAATGATCAATTGCCTTTCCAGTGCTCAGTGGAGAAGTGTAAGAAGGGCTTTACGACCTCGACCGGACTGAAGAGACATATGGAGCACACGCACACGGAACTATGCGATCTGCATCCCTGCACAGTCGAAGGATGCAGCGAGTCCTTTGCACAGACTCGAATGCTCACCAAGCATATGAGGAAGGTGCACAATATTGCCAAGCCCATAATACATCCGTGTCCGGAGTGCGACAAAGTATTCCGTTGTCCCATGGCGCTGAAGAAACACATGTATAACCACACCGGAGAGGAGCTGCCCTTCGGCTGTAACATCTGCCAGAAACGCTACCGAGTGAACACCGAACTCCGGGATCACCTTTTGCGACATGCCGGAATCAAGAACTTTGTTTGTCCCTACTGCGGAGTGGGCAGGACCACTAAACAGGAGCTGGACAAGCACATATTGACGCACACCAAGGAGAAGAAGTTCAAGTGTGATCAGTGCGATCATACGTCCCACAACAAGCAATGCATGACGAAGCACATCCGGGTTGTCCACATGAAAATCAGAAACTTTGTCTGCCAATATTGTCCAAGATCCTTTGGCAGTGCTTATGCCTGCAAGAACCACGAGAAATTGCATACTCGGAATGATTGCTTCGAGTGTACAATTTGTGGAAAGAAATTCCTTTTCGAGAAGAGATTAACAAAGCATTTAAGAACTCACGAGAAGCGCAAAACTAAAGCAACTGCGAGCTCCACAAAGACGGAAACTGATGGCGATGAACAGAAAAAGGAAAAAGAACCAGTTGCCGTAATGAAAGAACCAAACATTCCTGTCAAGCCAAAGGATCCTCGTCGAGTTGAGGTAGTGGATATATCCCAATTAGCTGGCACTGCCATTAACCCCTTTCCATCGGTATCAGTATCATCCTGGTCTCCGCAAGAGGATTTCGCCAAAAACGAAGGCCAGAACATTTGTCCGGAATGTGGCAAGAACTTTAATAAAATCGCCGGTTTGAAACTCCACATCAAGACCGTGCACGATAAGATCAAGGACTTTGCCTGTCGCTTCTGTCCCAAACGATTTGGTAAATCTGGCCATCTCCGTCATCACGAGTATACGCATACGGGGGAAAAGCCGTACGTGTGCAAAGTATGCAATCAGACCTTTAGGCATGACGGAACATTAAGAAGGCATATGGAATCACACAACAGACCACCAAAGGAGCCAAAGGAACCAAAGAAGCCGAAGCCCAAGTCCAAAGATCAGGAGCCTAGACTGAAACTGAATATGGAGCCAGTACAAAACTACGAGCAGTTTCAAGATCCAGAAGCGGAACGAGCGGCTGCAACGGCTCAACTGATGGCCCAGCAGCTGGAGGAGAGCGAGGCGAAGCGCAAGGCGGAAGCGAAGACTCGGGAAATTCAAGAGGCAGCCTGCGAGCAGCTTCAGAAATTGCAGCAGCCGCCGATAACCTATGATAGCTTAACTGAATAATATTAGTTCTTAGATATATTTGTCCTTTATCGAAAAATGGGAATTTAAACTTAATGTAGTCTTACTGTACATATGGTTCTTATTGTAATATTTTATTTTAAGTTAGATACATAATTTTTACTATGTATACATTTAACTGTCTATAAACTGAAATTTTGAGAATATTGACTTATATCAATTGTTTAATTGAAATTTAATATATTGAAAAATAAGCATAAGCATATATTCGCCGTTTTCATTAAACGTTGCACTGTGGCTCGTTTCCCGAAAACTCGTGGCCAAAATCAACTTTTAAGTTGTTTCGTTTGAGAAAAGTGTTTATATTTTTGAATTGAGAAATGGTTTAAGTATTTTATGCAGAAGGTTTTATGTTTTTAAAAAAATGACTGGACTGTGGAGCTCGTCAAAGTTTAAGTATTTTTCCAAAAAATTCCAAGAGAGACATTTTACGCTTTATAAAGGAGAGTTGTAACTTTTGAACTAAATAATATATCGGGATTGAAATTTAAAATATATATTCCCAACACTTCAAAAAAAATGTTGAAAGAAAAAGTAAAGTGGGCGTTGCACTAAAAGGGGCGTTAGTTAACTGACAAATACGCTTAGATACTTAAGCAAGTGCAAAAAATATATATTTATTTTCAGTCAAAAATTTTTTTAAACAAATTAAAAATTTCTAAAAATTAAAAAAAAAAAAAATTTAATTGTTTCTATTATTTTTAACATTTTTGATAAAATTTTTAAAAGTAATAATTAAAAAAATTGTGTTTGACTGTTAGCTTACGCCCACTTTCATATTTCTTTCAAAAATTACTTTGAAATAGTGGGAATATATATTTCAAATTTCAACCCGATAGATATCCCAACTAATTTAAAAGTTGCAGGTTTTTGCCACCAACTTTGGTGAAACGAGCGTTGCTCGAAAGAATTTAGTGCATTATTAAAATACTCTATACCTCACTTGCTTGCCCTATTTTAGAATGTGGGTCTTTTAAATGATGTCCCCCAATATAGGATTCACCAGGACATCAGCTATGCAGACTAGAGTTGCGTCGGAGTCGGAAAAAATCGAAACAGTTCAGAGTTTTGGTTTTAAGGTTTCGGTCAAATGAGACATTTTTTTTCGGTTACAGTTTCAGTTACGATTTTCAATTTGAATTGGTTTTTACCGGCTAAAGGTTAGGGTTTTAATCCCAGAAATAAAGTCAATTTTCCAGTAACTTTGAATATCAAATAAATATGTAATCATATGTTTATTGCAAAATGTATGTTACTAACTTAAAATAACAGATTATAATAGATTAAAATATATTTAATAACAGAAAAGTAGATTACTGAGTCTTATAAACTATTTCAGAGTTTCATTTTGTAAAGCTATCATATGAAATCTGCTGTTGCTGCAATTTCTGAAGCTGCTCACAGGCTGCCTCTTGAATTTCCCGAGTCTTCGCTTCTGCCTTGCGCTTCGCCTCGCTTTCCTCCAGCTGTTGGGCGATCAGTTGAGCCGTTGCAGCCGCTCGTTCTGCATCTGGGTCTTGGTACTGCTCGTAGTTTTTTACAGGTTCCGTATTCAGTCTCACTCTAGGCACCTGAGGATCTGTTGAGAGATCTTTTGGGTTGGGCTTGGGTTTCTTTGGATCCTTTGGCTCCTTTCGAGGTCTGTTGTGTGACTCCATATGCTTTCGTAAGGTCGCATCGTGTCTGAAGTTTTGATGGCACACTTTGCACTCGTACGGCTTTTCCCCCGTATGCGTATACTCGTGATGACGGAGATGATAAGACTTGCTGAAACGCTTCGGACAGAAGCGACAAGCAAAGTCCTTAACCTTATCGTGTACTGTTTTTATGTGGAGTTTCAAACCGGCGATTTTATTAAAGTTTTTACCACATTCCGGACAAATGTTCTGGCCTTCGTTTTTGGCAAAATCCTCTTGCGGAGACCAGGATGATACGGATACCGATGGAAAGGGGTTAACAGCAGTGCCAGCTAGTTGAGATATATCCACTACCTCAACACGACGTGGATCCTTTGGCTTGGCAGGAATTTCTGGTACTTTCATTACGGCTACTGGTTCTTTATCCTTCTTTTGTGCATCGCCATCAGTTTCCGTCTTTGTGGAGTTTGCAGTTGCTTTAGTTTTGCGCTTCTCGTGAGTTCTTAAATGTTTCGTCAATCTACTCTCAAAGAGAAAATTTCTTCCACAAATTGTACACTCGAAGCAATCATTCCGAGTGTGCAATCTCTCGTGGATCTTGCAGTCATAAGCAGTGCTAAAGGATTTCGGGCAATACTGACACACAAAGTCCTTGATTTTCAAGTGAACCACCTTGATGTGCTTGGACATGCGTTGCTTACTTGAGGAGGTATGATCGCACTGATCACACTTGAACTTCTTCTCCTTGGTGTGCGTCAACATATGCTTATCCAACTCCTGTTTAGTTGTTTTCCCGACTCCACAATATGGACACACAAAGTTCTTGATTCCCGCATGTCGCAAAAGGTGATCCCGGAGTTCGGTGTTCACTCTATAACGTTTCTGGCAGATGTTGCAGCCGAAGGGCAGCTCCTCTCCGGTGTGGTTATACATGTGTTTCTTCAGCGCCATGGGACAACGGAATACTTTGTCGCACTCCGGACATGGATGTATTATGGGCTTGGCAATATTGTGCACCTTTCTCATATGCTTGGTGAGCATTCGAGTCTGTGCAAAGGACTCGCTGCATCCTTCGACTGTGCAGGGATGCAGATCGCATAGTTCCGTGTGCGTGTGCTCCATATGATGTTTGAGTCCTGTGGATGTCGTGAAGCCTTTCTTACACCTCTCCACCGTACACTGAAACGGTAATTGGTCATTGTGGTGTTTCATGTGCTCCTCATAACAAGATGTCTTAAAGAATTTCTGATTACAGATGTGGCAGGCTACGGTGCGAATGGAATGACGGTCATCTGCAGGAATACGCTTACGTTTCGGTTTTTCCTTAGGCTTATCCTTATCATCCTTTTTGGCCTTGGACTTTGTGACTCTGGAATTACTTCGCAGGCGTGACAGCGGCATCTCATCATCGGAATCGCTGCTATCCACTTGAAAGCTCTCATGCTCATTGTTATAGTCGCTTCCGCTGTCATTAAATGCATCCTCCAAATTATCCTCGGATTCCTTATCAACATCTTCAATCATTTTAAAAACATCCGCCTCGTTATCAATTTCCAATTTTGTATTCAAAAGGGGGTCAAAGCTGATGTGTTCCTTTTCATTGACAACGTCGTCCTCCGGAACATTTTGGATTATGAAGCAGTTTCTGGACACCAACTCCTTAAACTTCTGCACAGAGTCCACACACTGCTTTTGAAAGTCATGCATATCATTGAGACGGCTGTGGCAGGTGGTGCAGAGGTTTCTCGGGAATCCGTCTTGGGGCTCCACCGACAGCGAAGTGCACACACACAATTTCTTGGCCAGGCCCGGAACAGCAAACAGGTCGAAGGCCTCGTCCAGTTGCAGGTTGGACAAACAAGTGCGGCATATTGTATGTATTGAGGGTGGAGTCTCCTCATTCATTTTACGTGCTTTATAATTATTTTAAATTCACCTAATTTCGTATTTTATACAAAAACAAACTGAGAGATATTAAAGTCTTTATCCGCAAGTGTTGGGTAATGAATAAAAAACGATACATCACTAGAATGAGTACGAGTACATCGTTAACTGAGTAAACATCTGTGGATTTGCCGTGCTGTTAATAACAGAATATAAGTATTTTTTCTACAGCACTGCTCTGCTAATATTTAAATCGCCTGTTTTATCTTTCAATATTTATCGAATTTACATTAATTTAAATATTGATTGCGAATATTCGCAATTATTCAAATTCGCAACACCAGAGTATCTTTTTATATTAAATACTTTATTCAAAACTGTATTTAGTAAGCTAGGTATTTGCTCTTATTGCAAATTTTTGGAGCTCCTAGCTGAATTTTCCGAGTGTTTGCTTCCGCCTTGCGCTTTGCCTCGCTCTCCTCCAGCTGTTGGGCCATTAACAGTGCCGTTGCAGCCGCTCGTTCTGCTTGTGGATCTTGAAACTGCTCGTAATTTTATACTGGTTCCAAATTTAGTCCCACTGTACTCTACTTTTCAGGTGTGTGGTGTAAATCCATATGTTCTTTGTAGGTTGAATAATATCTAAAGTTTTGATTGCATACTGTGCAGCTGTACGGCTTTATGGTGAAGTTCTCTTGCTCCCACCAACTTGCAACTGATATCGATGGAAAGGGTTTAAGGGCAGAACCAACTAATCGAGATGTAGCCACTGTAGCCTCACTTGGATTGGCAGGAATATCTTTAGCCTTCTTTTGTACATCCTCCTTATCATTTTCCGTCTTTTCAGAGCTCGTTACGGAATTAGTTTCGCCATTCTCATGAGTTCTTAAATGCTCTGTTAATTTCTTCTCGTTGAGGAATTTCTTTCCGCAAAATATACACTCGAACGAATCTTTTTGAGCATGCGATTTCTCGTGTTTCTTGCACGCATAAGGAGTGCAAAAGGATCTTGAGCAATACAGGCAAACATACTCTTTGATTTGCATGTGCACACTCCTGATGTGTCTGTCCATGCAATGCCTGCGGCCATACGTCCGGTCGCACTGATCACACTTGAACTTCTTCTCCTCCCTAAGCTCGCATTTTTCCGAGTGCGTGTGCTCCATATGTCTGTTTAATCCAGTCCTAGTCTTGAAGCCCTTCTTACAACTATCCACTGTACACTGAAAAGCTAATTGATCATTGTACTGTTTCATGTGCTCCTCCGCATTATCCACATCCTCGGATTCCTTATCAACATCATCAATCCTTTGAATAGAAACCGCTTCATTGTCGATTTCTATTTTTAAATTCAAATGTGGATCAAATTCAATGCTTTCTCCATCATCGAAGTCATCCTGCAAGGCAGCATTCACGACAGGAGGCTCGTCCTCTGGAATAGTCCTGTTTATGAAGCAGTTTCGGGGCACCAACTCCTTGAACCTTTGCACAGAGTCCACACACTGCTTTTGAAAGTCATGCAAATCATTGAGGCGGCTGTGGCAGGTGGTGCAGAGGTTCCCCGGGAATCCGTCTTTGGGCTCCACAGAGAGCGAAGTGCACACACACAGCTTCTTGGCCAGGCCCGGGACAGCAAACAGGTCGAAGGCTTCATCCAGTTGCAGGTTGCACAGACATGTGCGGCACATGGAATGTATTAAATCTGGAGTTTCGTTATTCATTTTGTATGTGCAATTTCATTTACAACGTGCTTTCAACAAACAATAACAAAAGAAATGGTTGCTTTACTAGCTGTCGGTTAGTGTTGGTTAACGATAGAAATACCATTTAGAACTGTCAGCAGCAGATTTTAGAACATTTAGAGCAGCTGTGACAGCATTGCCAAAATTAGTCCGTTAAAAAAAGCCAGATTAAAATAAAGCTGCATTTACACGATCGGTTGCCATTCAACAAGCACCAAAAAATACCAAAAAATGTCATTTTCACATGCAAAGTTTGCTTCGATGGCAAACCGACGCTCTAAAATTTTGCGTGTTTACACGAGACCGACGGTTTATTAACGTAAAGTGTCGGTCGGAAACCGATCGTGTAAATGCAGCTTAACAGAATATTAGTATTTTTTCTGCAGCCTTGCTCTGCTAACATTTAAATCCGCCGTTTTATATGTCGCTTGAAATAAATGTGTTTAAGCAATAGACAATATGGACCTCGGCATAATATATATATATTTAGTCGGGCTCGATCGACCAAATTGAATCGTGTTTGCCGGAACATCAAATTTTCAACCCTTTGGCTTATAGTTTCACAGGCTCTCCGTTGCAGTGAAAAACAATATAAAATTCACTTATAATAATATGTTCATTTTAGCGTAGTCGTGATTGCGTCTGATTAAATTTAGGCGGATTGGCAAAGTTACCGCTCTTTTTTGCTCACTTGTTCTGTTTTGCTCAATTGTTCTGTTTTGCTCATTATTGCACAGTTGTGCCCTTTGCTCGAATTTTCTTTGGTGATCATCTTTCTAAATGATCATCAGATTTAAATTGAAATGTAACGTATTATATTTTTGATTAGTTTGGTGAGGGGAATAGTGAATATCTCCGTGAATAACTGAGCTAATTAATGAACAATATGAGTGAGCAAGTGAGCATTCTGAGGAAGTTGACTCACCTAAAAAAAAAGATCAAGTAAACATGTTCACCTAAATGAGCCATGTTTGTCAACTTGGTTTACAATATGTCTAACGATATTTTTCGAATTTACTTTAACTTAATCCCATTTAACATTTTCAATGGAGGAAAAGTACATTATAAAGATTTCTATACTATTCTTTATTTAATACTTTAATGCCTCTTGAATTTCCCGAGCTTTCGCTTCCGCCTTGCGCTTTGCCTCGCTCTCTTCCAGCTGTTGGGCCATCAATTGAGCCGTTGCAGCCGCTCGTTCTGCGTCTGGAACTTGGTACTGGTCTCACTCTAGGCACCTGGGAATCTTTCGAGAGATCTTTTGGCTTGGGCTTCGGTTTCTTTGGAACCATTGGCTTTTTTCGAGATCTGTTGTGTGACTTCATATGCTTCCATAAGGTCGAATCATGTCTGAAGTTTTGATGGCACACTTCGCACTCGTACGGCTTTTCCCCCGTATGCGTATACTCGTGATGACGGAGAGGATAAGACTTGTTAAAACGCTTCGGACAGAAGCGACAGGCAAAGTTCTTGACCTTATCGTGTACTGTTTTTATGTGGCTCCTCAAACCTTTTTTGTTACTTAAGTTTTTGCCACATTCCGGACAAATGTTCTGGCCTTCGTTTTTGGTGAAATCCTCTTGCGGAGACCTAGATGATACTGATATCGATGGAAAGGGGTTAACGGCAGTGCCAGCTAATTGAGATATATCCATTACGGCTACTGGTTCATTATCCTTTTTCTGTGCATCGCCATCAGTTTCCGTCTTTGTGGAGCTCATAGCAGATTCATTTTTGCGCTTCTCGTGAGTTCTTAAATGCTTCGTTAATCTGCTCTCAAAGAAATAATATTTTCCACAAATTGTAAACTCGAAGCAATCATTAAGAGTATACAATCTATCGTGGATCTTACAGTCCTCCGGGCAGGATATCGGGCAATGCTGACAGACAATCTGAGCAAAGGAAGAGGTAATTGATCATGACGGTGTTTCATATGCTCCTCATAACAAGATATATCTTACCAAACCAGCTCTCGTCTTTTCTTTAGTCTTCTTTTTACCAAGCGATTCAGAGTCAGACGAATCCATTCCATTATCGTTATTTGTGGCGTTGGACTTTGTGGCCCTGCTGCTACGTCGTAAGCGTGACAACGGCATCTCATCATCAGAATTGCTGCTGTCCACATTCTCATTGTTATAGTCGCTTCCGCTGTCATTAAATGCATCCTCCGAATTATCTGCATCCTCGAATTCCTTATCAACATCATCAATCCTTTGAAAAGCAACCTCCTCGTCAATTTCTATTTTTGAACTCAAATGGGGATCAAGGATAAGGTTTTCCCCCTCATCGACCTCATCCTGCAAGGCTGCATTCACGACAGGAGGCTCGTCCTCTGGAATTGTCCTGTTTATGAAGCAGTTTCCGGACACCAACTCCTTGAACCTTTGCACAGAGTGAACACACTGCTTTTGAAAGTCATGCATATCATTTAGGCGGCTGTGGCAGGAGTTGCAAATGTTATTCGGGAATCCATCTTGGGGCTCCACCGAGAGCGAAGTGCACACACACAGCTTCTTGGCCAGGTCCGGGACAGCAAACAGGTCGAAGGCTTCATGCAGTTGCAGGTTGCACAAGCAAGTGCGGCACATGGAATGTATTAAATCTGGAGTTTCGTTATTCATTTTATATGTGCAATTTCATTTACAACGTGCTTTCAACAAACAATAACAAAAGAAATAGTTTCATTACTAGCTGTCGGTTAGTGTTGGCTAACGATAAAAATACCATTTAGAACTGTCAGCAGCCGATTTTAGAACATTTAGAACAGCTGTGACAGCGTTGCCGAAATTAGTCCGTTAAAAAGAGCCAGATTAAAATAACCAAATTTTAAAGTAAAAATAAAAAATATGGTACTGTTTTTTTTAGCAAATTTTTATTTTATTCCTAAACTAGAATGCAAAAAAGGTAGGAATAAAATAACAGAATGCTATAAATACAACCAAATTTTTATATTATTTCTTCAAAACTTGCTTATTCAAATCTGACTTTTATTAACGATCACAGCTGGCAGCGCTGCAGCTGTCGGCTCGATGACTCAAAATGGTATATGTATGTATATGTATAAAATTTAAAATTTGAGTACAAATAGAAGAATGTCGCCTTGTTGAGCGTTTGCCTCGTCAGAAACTGAATATAAAACGCTCTTTTATTTATTATGCTATTACTTCTCAAATTTAAATTATTTGTAATTTTTATTATCCTTTTGTATTTACTTTTAAAATTCGATTTAATAATAGTTGTTAATATTCAGCAAATAAAAAAAATATTTTACGCAACGTATTTATTATAATTATTTCTGTCTATGGACAATAAACATATGTAGATTTGCTTATGGTAAAATTAAAAAATAATTTATACATAAAGTTTGTATACACAATTAAGATATTTAAAAATAAAAATATAATATCTATTAAACAATATTGCAGCGCTTTATAATGAGCATGGATCGCTAATACTATATCCTTAGTTTCATTCCGTGAAGCTTTCATAGGAAATCTGCTGCTGCTGCAATTTCTGGAGCTGCTCGCAGGCTGCCTCTTGAATTTCCCGAGTCTTCGCCTCCGCCTTGCGCTTCGCCTCGCTCTCCTCCAGCTGCTGGGCGATCAACTCGGCCGTCGCTGCCGCTCGCTCAGCAGCTGGATCTTGAAACTGCTCGTAATTCTTGGCTGGTTGCGTGTTCAGTTTCAGTTTGGGCCTCTGTTCCTTTGTCTTGGGCGGCGGCTTCGGGGCCTTTGGCGCCTTGGGAGGTCTGTTGTGCGAGAACATGTGCTTCCTTAATGATGAGCCATGACTGAAGTGCTTATCGCATATCTTACAGCCATACGGCTTCTCCCCCGTGTGAGTGTACTCATGATGTTGCAGATATTGCGCCTTGCCAAAACGCTTGGGGCAGTAGCGGCAGGCAAAGTCCTTGATCTTTTCGTGTATGACTTTGTAGTGGAGCTTCATGTTGCCAATGTGGTTGAAGCCACGTCCGCAACCAGGACAAATGTGTTGGCCCTCCTTCTTGGTGAAGTTGACCTGGGGCGACCAGGAGGGCACGGATACCGATGGTATGGGATTCACAGCGGTGCCAGCTAGCTGTGAGATGTCCACACGCTCCACACGATGTGATTTCTTTGGCTTGGCGGGCGCTGTTGGCTTGACGGGCACTGTTGGCTCGTTCTTCACATCGATTGGCTCCGTCAGCAGCTCCTTTTGTTTATCGCCATCAGCTGGGGGCTTTGCAGCACGCTTCTCATGCAACTGCAGGTGCTTGGTCAACCGCTTCTCGAAGAGGAAGATCTTGCCACAGATTTTGCACTCGCAGCAGTTCTCGCCCGTGTGCAATCTCTCGTGGATCTTGCAGGCGTGGGATTTGCCAAAGGTCTTGCCACAATACTGGCAGGCAAAGTTCTTGATCTTCATGTGCACGACCTTGACATGATTGGCCAGAGCCTGTTTGTTGTGGGAGGCATGATCGCACTGCCGGCACTGAAACTGCTTCTCCCGGGTGTGCGTCAGGATGTGTTTGTTCCACTCCTGCCGGGTGGTCTTGCCCACGCCACAGTACGGACACACATGGTTCTTGACGCCGGCATGGCGCAGCAGATGATCCCGGAGCTCGCTGTTGATGTGGAATCGCTTCTGGCAGATGTTACATGAGATGGGCGGCTCCTCGCCCGTGTGCTTGTACATGTGCTTCTTGAGCGCCGTTGGGCAGCGGAATACTTTATCGCACTCGCTGCACGGATGACTGCGAATCTCGGGCTTTAAAATCTTATGCACCTTCTTGAGATGATGTGTAAGCATGCGGGTTCGTGGAAAGGATTCATCGCATCCTTCGACGGTACAGGGAATGAGTTCACAGAGTTCCGGGTGCGTGTGATCCATATGATGACGCAGTCCGGCGGCAGTCGTAAATCCCTTCTTGCAGACTTCCACTGAACACTGAAATGGCAGCTGATCATTGTGGTGCTTCATGTGCTCCTCGTAGCGCATTGCCTTCTTGAATCGCTGGCGACAAATGTGACACTCGAGGGTGCGATGCAGATGACGCTCAGCTGCTGGAATTCGCTTGCGTTTTGGTTTCTCTTTGGGCTCATCCTCTTCATCATTCGATTCTGACGATTCCTGCTCATCAACATTCTTTTTAACGGCGGATTTTGAGGATCGCAGGCGTGACAGCGGCATCTCATCATCGGACTCGCTGCTATCCACTTGAAAGTCCACATCCGCATCCTCATTGTCGTTGTCGCTGTCACTTTCATTTTCATCCTCCTCATTCTCAACTTCCTCGTCCTCTTTATCAACATCTTCCAGCATCTTGAACACATCCTGCTCATTCTCTACTTCGATTTTGCTGCTCAGCAGCGGATCAGGCAGCTCTGCGTCCTGTGCGCCCTCAAAGTTGTCCACTGCATTTGTCTGTATGGAGAAACTATTGTTTATCACCAACTCCTTGAACTTTTGCACAGACTCCACACACTGCTTTTGAAAGTCATGCAAATCAACGAGGCGGCTGTGGCAGGTGGTGCAGAGGTTTCTCGGGAATCCGTCTTGGGGCTCCACTGACAGCGAAGTGCACACACACAGTTTCTTGGCCAGGCCCGGGACAGCAAACAGGTCGAAGGCCTCGTCCAGTTGCAGGTTGCTCAGACAAGTGCGACATATTGTATGTATTGAGGGTGGAGTCTCCTCATTCATTTTACGCGTTTTATTTACTTTAAATTCAACAAATTTCGTACTTTATGCAAAAACAAACTGAGAGATGCAAAAGTCTTTATCCGTCTTAGTGTTGGGTAATGCATATTAAAACGATACATCACTAAAATGAGTACTGTTGTGTTGCTGTTAAAAAAAATTACTTAAACGATGTGCCGTGCTGTTATTAACAGAATATTTAGGGCTGTATTTTTCTGCCAATATTTAAATCCGCTGTTTTTTCTTTCACTTAAATTAACTTGGTTTAAAATTTATCTATCGATATTTTTCGAATTTACTTTAATTTAAATGTTGACCGCAAATAAAAAATTCGCAACACCAAGTATCCCATTAAACATTTTCGATAGAGGAATAGTAGATTACTAAGATTCTTGAAATCATCCTTTTTGCTCTTCCTTTCTAGAAATCCCTGACCTTACTAACTCTAATACTTGTACTATTAATATTTGTTGATCTGATTGATTTTTGGTTTTTCTAGGTTTTCCCCAATCCTTGCAATAAATGAAAATTTTGAATACCTCCAGATTTTTGAATTTTTTATCCAGGGACTGAAAATAACTGTTATTGATCAAAATTTCAACTCAAAAAATCACATATGGGCATTTCCAGAAAAAGGTCCACCACGACGAAAAACGTAAAATTGATTAAAAACTCATATCTTGTGAAATTTTCTTCCAAAAATGTAATCAAGTTATTTGTTTTATCAATATACGCTAGAAAAAATTCAATAGGATGAACATATAGATTCTACATTGGAATAAATTCACTTTTTCCATATTTTTGCCTATTTTCTTAAAAATTGATTTTCAAAATGGACCGTTTGTATTTTAACGATTACACTAAGTCAGGGAGTAAGATTGTAACATAAACCATTTTAATATATAGAAAAATATTGAAAGTTTAATTTAAAACAAGTTCTAAGAGCTATATATCGGAATATAGAATAAAATTTGATGAACAAACTCTTGCCAAACCTTGGTGGAAATCTTGTCACGTTCGCGATGTCACGTTACAAATTACTAAGAAAACTTGTAAAATATATAAAACGGTAGTTACATATCAAAATTATTTCAAAAATGGAAAGCTGCATTATTTAATTATGGTTTAAGAGTATTGTCTTCCAAATTACTCGCCACATTTCGCAGACTTCGCATTTGTCAAGATGAAGTCAAAAATGACTTCCATTTTTGGTCGCGTTCGCGATGCATTGTTTTCTATAAATAATTAAAAAACGACAGGTCTTCAAAGATTGTCTTTTATCATAAAAATAGAGTTGATAAAATGCATTAAACACGTGAGAAAACATTTTTGAAAATGTGAATTTTTGCCATTTTTTTCATTTAAAGTCGCGCGAATGTCGAGTTCGCGATCCTGGAAATACCCATATAAGAACTAATGCGATTTTAACGATTCTTAACTTACTTATAACATTAATTTTGTTCAACTGTACTTAGATGATACTAAATAAATAAAAAAGATTTATATACTATTCTTTATTCAATACTTTATTAGTAAGCTGGGCATGCAAATTTTTGGACCTGCTCGCAGGCTGCCTCTTGAATTTCCCGCTTCCAGTTGTTGGGCGATCAACTGATTCCGTCTTCAGTCTCACTCTAGGCACCTGAGGATTTTTTGAGAGATCTTTTGGCTTTGGTTTTTTTTAGATTCATTGGCTCTTTTTGAGGTCTGTTGTGGGACTTCATATGCTTTCTTAAGGTCGCATCATGTCTGAACTTTTGACTGCACACTTCGCACTCGTACGGCTTTTCCCCCGTATGCGTATACTCGTGATGACGGAGATTATAGGACTTGCTGAAACGCTTCGGACAGAAGCGACAGGCAAAGTCCCTAATCTTATCGTGTACGGCTTTTATGTGGCGCCTCAGACATTTTTTACTACTTAAGTTTTTGCCACATTCCGGACAAATGTTCTGGCCTTCGTTTTTGGTGTAATTCTCTACTTTCTTTTTGGCTTCTGGTTCTTTTTTCATCTTCTGTGCATCGCCATCAGTTTCCGCCTTTGTGGAGCTCATAGCAGATTCATTTTTGCGCTTCTCGTGAGTTCTTAAATGCTTCGTCAATCTGCTCTCAAAGAAATAACATTTTCCACAAATTGTACACTCGAAGCAATCATTCCGAGTATACAATCTCTCGTGGATCTTGCAGTCCTCCGGGCAGGATATCGGGCAATACTGACAGACAATCTGAGCAAAGGAAGAGGTAATTGATCATGATGGTGTTTCATATGCTCCTCATAACAAGATATATCTTACCAAACCAGCTCTCGTCTTTTCTTTAGTCTTCTTTTTACCAAGTGATTTATAGTCAGACGAATCCATTCCATTATCGTTATTTGTGGCGTTGGACTTTGTGGCCCTGCTGCTACGTCGTAGGCGTGTCAACGGCATCTCATCGTCAGAAGTGCTGCTGTCCTCATTCTCATTGTTATACTCGCTTCCGCTGTCATTAAATGCATCCTCCAAGCTATCAACATCCTCGAAGTCATCTTCATCTTCAACATCAACTTCAATCTTTTGAAAAACATCCTCCTCATTGTCAATTTCTATTTTTGAACTCAAATGGGGATCAAGGATAAGGTTTTCCCCCTCATCGACCTCATCCTGCAAGGCAGCCTTCACGACAGGAGGCTCGTCCTCTGGAATTGTCCTGTTTATGAAGCAATTTCCATCAACCAACGTCTTTTCTTTAGTCTTCTTTTTACCAAGCGATTTATAGTCAGACGAATCCATTCCCTTATCGTTATTTGTGGCGTTGGACTTTGTAGTCCTGCTGCTACGTCGTAGGCGTGTCAATGGCATCTCATCATCCGAATTGCTGCTGTCAATATTCTCATTCTTATTGTCGCTTCCGCTGTCATTAAGTGCGTCCTCCGAATTATCTACATCCTCGAAATCTTTCACAACATCGTCAATCAGTTGAAAAAAATCATCCTCGTTGTCAATTCCTATTTTTGAATTCAAATGGGGATCAAGGATAGTGTTTTCCCCCTCATCGACGTCATCCTGCAAAGCAGCATTCACGACAGGAGGCTCGTCCTCTGGAATTGTCCTGTTTATGAAGCAGTTTTCAGACACCAACTTCTTAAACTTCTGCACAGAGTCCACACACTGCTTTTGAAAGTCGTGCAAATCATTAAGACGACTGTGGCACGAGTTGCAAATGTTTCGCGGGAATCCGTCTTGGGGCTCCACCGACAGCGAAGTGCACACACACAGTTTCTTGGCCAGGCCCGGAACAAACAGGTCGAAGGCTTCATCCAGTTGCAGGTTGCACAGACATGTGCGGCACATGGAATGTATTAAATCTGGAGTTTCGTTATTCATTTTTGCCTGCACAATTTCTATTTAATTCAACTTTGTTTTGCACATTCAACAAAATTTTACTCGAAACAAATTTATGTTTTAGCGGAAGTCCTGAGCATCGATTACTTTAACAAGTTGTTTGTAAACATGAGTACTTTTGAGTCAGTATTGAGTACGATTCCTTAACCCATTAATGGCTGCCCATAGATCGGCTGGTACGATTTTGACGAAATTTGGAAATGTGTGCCTAGAAGACCATAGAAGTTGAAAGAAACAAAAAAAAATTTTTATCTTCAAATTTAATTTTTTCGATTTCCATACATTTTTCAGCTATTTTCGATAACATTTTGTATGCAGAAAAATAGCTAGATATTCACCTGTAAAAAACTACAAGTATAACAAGGATAACTAAACTGTTCAAATTTTATACTTATATTTTTATTATTTCTCTTTACTATGAAATAAATTTTGCTCGATATCTCTCACATGCCCCGAGCTAGAATTTTTAAAGTGTCAATACTTTTTGGGTATTTAAATACCCATTAGCCGTTAATGGGTTAAAGGAATACATCGTTTACATGAGTACTTTTGTTGTATATACTAGAGGTGGAGAACTATCGATGGCACTATCGGCACTATCGATGGTCAAGCACTATCGAGCCGCCATCGATGGCAGACCTGCACTATCGATAGTGGGCGATAGTTTTTTATGACGCTCAACGCGTCACAGGAAGGCTCGCATTTTGCATCTGCAGAGCTACCGAATCATTTAAGTTTTGTTTTAAATAATTATATATTTTTATTACATGGACAAGTTCCTTACTACAGTCGAAAAAGTTAAAAAAGAACATAATGGAACTGAACCGAGTCCGAGCGCAAGTTCAGTAGGCTGGACAAAAAGATTTAGATCGTTGAACTTTGGATTTTACAATAGCTAATAGCGAAACATTATTATTGATAGCGAATTCTATTTATTTTTATATTTATAATACCTAACTCAATGCCAATTTCAAATTTTCATTGGAATTTTATATACAAATTTAAAATTTTTGGAATTGAAAATACATTAATACTCAATTTAACACACTATCGAAGACTATCGATAGTTTGAAAATAATATCGCTGACTATCGATGGTGCCGACTATCGATAGTTCTCCACCTCTACTTCTCAGGTAGAGTTGGGCTTTTTAGTTCGATTTGCTGAATAAGTTCAATCGTTCATTTTTCAGTCGTGAACTAAATCAGTCATTTAGTTCAGTTATTCAGTTGGTCAGTTAGTCATGAACTATGAACGAGATAGTTTCTTTTTAGTTGGTCTGAACTATGAACGAGATGGTTTCTATTCAGTAGGTCATGAACTATGAACGAGATGGTTTCTATTCAGTTGGTCATGAACGATGAAAGATGAATAGGTCATTCTGATCAGTTAGTCAGTTGTTTATGAACGATAAACGATGTGAATAGGCTACGACTGTTTCTTTTTAGTGGAATGTGAAATGTGTTTTAAGTTTTTGAATCAAATAGACGACAAATGCCAACTAGATTCCGGATTTCCTCTTATTATTTTGGGCTGTACTTATACCCTGGCTTTTTGAAAATAAGAAAAAGAGTAAATTGGTTTTTAATTTTGGGCTTAGGTTACCTTTCACATTCTAAAAACTTAAATATAAATTAAATTTAAACATTGTTACATGTAAATATAGAAGAAATTGAACCCATTTGCAGAACTCCATGTATTGTATTTCTCTAAGAAATTAAAATTTTTTTTAAGAAATTACTGACCAACTGCGAAATGACCGATTTAGTTCATGATTGACTGAATAAGTTCATTAGTTCATCTTAATGACCCGTTCATTTGAACTTTTTCAGAACTAAACGACACAACTCTATTCTCAGGCCACTTCAGAAAAAATACTTTGTAGTGGAAGCGCATGAGAAAGAAAATAACGACAATTTGAATTTTATGTGTGTATATTATGAAGTCATTATTCTAATTAAGCAATAGATGCCATGCAGTTACATAGACAACAAAAATACGTACACATATTTATGTATGTTTGTATAGTAATAAAATTAATATTGTGGTACAAATACGTTGTTAGTTGCTCTATGGAGCAATTCGAGGATACAGATCATATATGTATGTATACGGTTTCTTACTGACTGAGGGTAAGGGGAAAATTATAAAAGAAATGTTAAATTAAGAGTAGTTTTAAAAATATTGCTGGGTTTTTGTAGGTAAATGGTATCAATGGCCGTGTTCACCAGAACTAATCAATCAATAATCATGTATTTTGTTTGCTCGATAACTAAGCATCACAATCAGAAAATTTCAGCGTACTATTTTGATGATGAATTTTCAGTCATCATAATCACAAAATTTGAAGTCATGATTGCTAATCACTGCATTTCACCAGAATAATCATGCGAATTTAATCGATTTTCTGTTGTCGATTTGTTCTGGTGAACACGGCCAATGGTACATTTACATATAAAAGTATCGATGATACATTTACATATAAAAGTATCGATGGTACATTTACACATAAATGTACCAAGTGGACATTTACACATACAGTTTGTCAAGAAATTCTTTACACTCCCTTAAAAATGTAATATTTTGACTTTAAATAAGAAAAAAAAATAGCTTATTATGTATATTTGGAAAGGTCGTTTAAATTCCGCTTGAATGACACAAAACTTTTCTTAACCCATTTAGTACCCTTCGGAAATTTCGAACTTATGTAAGTCACTTTTCAAAACATTTTTCCTCGATTTTTCACAAAAAATATTTTGATGCAAAAAAATTCTTGGAACAATTCTAAGAGTAACTGCAAAAAAAAATTTTCAAAAATATTTTTGCTAGTATTTTTGATATTTTGAAAATCCTAAAAATGACCATTTTAACCCATTTTTCCTCATTTTCATGCAAAAAGTGCATTTTTTCAAAAAATTATAAAAAATACTAGCAAGAATATTTTTGAAAAATTTTTTTTGCAGTTTTTTCTTTTGAAAAATCAAAGAAAAAAGTTGAAAAAGTAGACTTGCAAAAATTCAAAATATTCCATGGGTACTCAATGGGTTAAGAAAATTTTTGCATCATTCGAACGAAAATTAAATGACCTTTCCAAATATATATAATAAGCTATTATTTTCTTATTTTAAGTCAAAATATTACATTTTTAAGGGAGTGTAAGGAATTTCTTGACAAACTGTAAATGGTACCGCTGAGACATTTACACATAAATGGTACCAAGTGGACATTTACACATAAATGGTACCGCTGAGACATTTACACATGATCGATCTTGAGAGCGTCCACGCTGATGCCTTCCGCCTGAGCCTTTTGTGCATAGTAGCCATCATAGGACGTCGTCGCCTTCTCAATTTCCTGCTGCTTCTGCAGTTTGTTGAGCTGCTCACAGGCGGCTTCCTGGATCTTGCGCCGCTCAATGTCCGCCTTGCGCTTCGCCTCGTTCTCCTCGATCTGATGGGCCAGCAGCTCCGCTGTGGCCGCCGCTCGCTCCGCGGCCGGATCCTGATACTGATCATAGTTCCTCGGCTCGCGATCAATTTCACGCGGTTCGATTTTGTGCTGAAATGGCGGCGACGGATCAGTCTTCTCCGGATAGTGGCGTCTGTTGGGCTTGTCGTGCGTCTTGATGTGCTTCTTGAGCGCCGTCTCCTGGCGGAAATGCTTGCCACAGATCTTGCACTCGAAGGGCTTCTCGCCCGTGTGTATCCACTCGTGATGCCGCAGGATTTGTGCCTTGGAGAAGCGCTTGGGACAGAAGCGACAGGCGAAATCCTTGACCTTCTCGTGTATGATCTTGTAGTGGAGCTTCATGTTGCCAATGTTATTGAAGCCGCGTCCGCAGCCGGGACAAATGTGCTGGCCCTCCTTCTTGGTGAAGTTGACTTGAGGCGACCAGGAGGGCACGGATACAGAGGGTATGGGATTCACAGAGGTGCCAGCCAGCTGAGAGATGTCCACCCGCTGCACACGTCGGGAGTTCTTGGGTTTAACTGCTCCAGCTGCTCCTGGTGGTCCACCGCCACACGCCTTGAGCAAATCATCTGCCGCATTCGGAGGCACCATGAGATTGTCGCCCGGCTGCATCTGCTGCTGCTGCTGCATATGATCGGGAACGGGCAGCGGAATGTTCAGCGGACGATGGACATCCATGGGCGGCAGATCGCGCTTCTCGTGCGTCTTCAGATGCTTGGTCAGACTCTTCTCGCAGAGGAAGATCTTGCCACAAATCTTGCACTCGCAGCACTTCTCGCCCGTGTGCGTCCGTTCGTGGACCTTGCAGGCATGGGATTTGCCAAAGGTCTTGCCACAATATTGGCAGGCAAAGTTCTTGATCTTCATGTGGACGACCTTGACATGGTTGGACAGCGCCTGCTTGTTGTGGGAGGCATGATCGCACTGCCGGCACTTGAACTTCTTCTCCTTGGTGTGCGTCAGGATGTGAGCGTTCCACTCCTGCCGGGTGGTCTTGCCCACGCCACAGTACGGACACACATGGTTCTTAATCCCCGCATGCCGCATCAGATGATCCCTGAGGGCGCTGTTGATGACAAAGCGCTTGCCGCAGATGTTGCACGGATACGGCAGCTCCTCGCCCGTGTGCTTGTACATGTGCTTCTTGAGCGCCGTTGGACAGCGGAACACCGTCTCGCATTCCGTGCAGGGGAAGTCCCTTAAAGGCGCCGCCGACTTGGAAATGTTGTGCACCTTCTTCATGTGGAACGTGAGCAGGCGAATGCGCGGGAATGTCTTGCCACATCCCTCCACGCTGCAGGCGTGCACCTCGGACAACTCCGTGTGCGCATGATCCACATGGATGCGCAGTCCGTTGGCCGTGGTGAAGCCCTTCTTGCAGCTCTCCACCTTGCACTGGAACGGCAACAGATCGTTGTGGTACTTCATGTGCTCCTCGTAGCGTATGGCCTTCTTGAACTTCTGGTGACAGATGTGACAGTCGATGATGCGATGCAGATGACGCTCGCCCACGGGAATCCGTTTGCGCTTGGGTTTCTCCTTGCGGCTAGAGATGGAGAGAAAAATGTATTAATCGATTATTGAATCGTATGATTAATTTAAGTTACGCGATTATTAATTGCAATTAATCGACGAAAAATACAAATAATCGATTAATCAAATGATTAAAATTTATTAATCGATCATTGAATCATATGATTAATTTAAGCTAGAAAAATAAAAATAATCGATTAATCAAACGATTACTTTTTGTTATAGTTTTTTAAAATATTGTGTAATGCAATGCCATTGAATAGCAAAAACAAATGAAGAACAATAATAAAATGCACAAAAAATATAAATACAGTGGCTCACAGCATAAAGTATGCAGGTCAAATTTGGACATTTAAGGCTTATTTGAGCCGTTATCGTTAACATATTTTCATCAATGGAAAGGTCATTTAAATTCCGTTTGAACGACACAAAACTTTCTTCAACCCATTAAGTGGCCTTCGAAAATTTCAAATTTACATATGTAAAGTCTACTTTTTCAACGTTTTTTCCTCGATTTTTCACAAAAAATATTTTGATGCAAAAAAAAATTTGGTAATTGTTTAATCCTTGCGAATAATTCAAAAAAAAAAAAAAACTTCAGAAAGAGGTCAATTTTTATGATGAATTTTGACGTATTTATTTTTGGGGGGGTTCTCTTCTATTTTTTTTTAAATTGAATTTTAAAATTTTTAAAGCAACATGACCTTTTTTTGTGTTTGTTTTGTGTTTTGCAAGGTTGTTTTGGAATTTTCATGGTTGCTTTCAATAAATTGGAACGTTTTCCAATGAAAAGCCCACAACAACCGTGCAAAACACAAAAAAAACATGTAAATAGTGCATTTTACATAAAAATTTTAAAATTCAACTAGGGGGCTCCGCCCCCTGCTCGTAAAAGTCTACTTTTTCAACTTTTTTCCTCGATTTTTCACAAAAAATATTTTGATGCAGAAAATTTTGTTAAACAATTCTAGAGTAACTGCAAAAAAAATGTTCAAATATATTTTTGCTAATATTTTTTTTTGGAATAAAATCTCCATGTGTGTATCCCTGAAAGAATTTTGGCAACGACGCGATTAATTGATCGAATAATCGATTAGTGTTTCAATTAATCGCAACACATTTTACGATACAATTAAATCGCCAATGGAAGCAAAAGGTAATTGTTTACCCTTCGCGGATATTTTTTTAAAAAAATAAAAAAAATACAACAAAAAGAGGGCAATTTATGATGAATTTTGACGTATCAATTTTTAGGGGGTCTCATCTACTTTTTTTTTAAATGAATTTTAAAATTTTAATACAACATGAACTTTTTTCATGTTTGTTTTGTGTTTTGCACTGTTGTTTTGGACTTTTCAGGGTTGCTTTCAAAAAATTGGAACGTTTTCCAACACTGAATTTTCTCTCACTCTCCCACATGTATAATCCATTACCTGTCAAAATGTGAACTTTTCACCGCAATTGGGAGGCTGTATGACCCTTACAGGGACCCCAGTGAAGTTGATGCTCAGAAACGTCAGATTAGTAATGTGAGAAATGGCGTCGCAGGCAAAAATTTTATTTAAAAAAAAATCGCGCGCGCGATTTTTTTTTAAATAAAATTTTTGCCTGCGGCGCTTTACTTCACATTCCGCAAAAGACACATAATACTTAATTTCCTACAATCAATCTTTACATCTTTAGGATGATGATGATATTGGTGGTGATGATGTTGATTATGATTATGAGATTCTAAATTTTAAATAAGCTTTATTTTAATTTTTTTTATATTCACATTTTGACAGGGAAAGGATTATACAGTGTTGGAAAACGAACAAAAATTTTAATTTTTTGGAGAGTGAGAGAAAATTCAGTGTTGGAAAACGTTCCACTTTATTGAAAGCAACCCTGAAAAGCCCAAAACAACCGTGCAAAACACAAAACAAACAAGAAAAAAGTGCATATTTTATTAAAATTTTAAAATTCATTTTAAAAAAAACTAGTGGAGACCCCCTAAAAATTGTTTCACCTAAATTCATCATAAATTGCCCTCTTTTTGATAGTATTTTTTTTTTTTTTTTTAAAAATATCCGCGAAGGGTAAACAATTACCAAGCAAAATAATCGATTATTGTGTATCATATGATTAATCGTGCCATCCCTAATCATGTATCGATATGTTGCAATGTCGATAATCTAGCAAGAACTCGTACCTGATTGGCGAGCAGCAGCGACTTTTTCGTCTTGGACTCGAACACCTCGGCGGATTGCGTGAGGAAGGCCTTCTCCACATCGCGATCGAAGTAGGTGGATTCCAGAGTGGAGCTATTGAAGCGCTCCAGGCCGACAAACTTCTCCGCACGCGTCTGTTCGCTGCTCAGCAGAAAATCGTTGAAACTGAGACGCCCGACGGACTTTTGAACGAGTTTGCAGAATGGCGTGTGGAACAAGATGGCATCAAAGTTGTCCAGACCCAGTTGCGACTCCTTCGGATGCTGTTTCTCGAACTTGTGGCGATAGAGGCGATAGCAAGTGTCCAGGGCGGACAGATAGCACTGTATGGAGAGTTTGCCATCGACCGTGGGATACTCGGAGCTAAGATCGGGCTTGTAAAAATCATAGGCATGCTCCATGTGTGTGGCACGCAGTCCACGCTCTAAAACGAGCGGCGCCTGTGGTCCAATCAGCATGGCAATCGCTCCCGCTCCGCCCGTGGGACGCGCAGCGCCCTTGGCATAGACGGCAATGTCCGCGCAAACGGCTAGAGCGTAACGTCCATCCCAGCTGGACGATTCGATCCAGTTGATGGCATTGAAGAGGGCCGCAGTTCCGCCATAGCACGCATTCGTCGTGTCAATGCCCTCGATGTCAGTGTTGCCACTCTCGGCGAACAATTGCATCAGCACCGATTTGACCGATTTCGATTTATCGACTATCGTTTCAGTCCCAACCTCAAGGCGTCCGATTTCCGTATGCTTAATATGATGACGTTCCAGCAGACGACTAACTACCGTTAAGCACAGTGAGTTGACATCCTCACGATCCGAGCAGAATCCCATTTTGGCCTGGCCCAGACCAATTGTGTATTTGCCGGCGGAGGCGCCATCAAACTGTTCCAATTCCGTTTGGTCCACATATTGTGAGGGGAACATCACCTCAATGGCGCGTATTCCAACATTTTCGGGCCAACTGCTTGACATGATTGAGTTGATTATTTTCTAATTGGTCGTTTGCGAGTCGAGAGTCCCGTTCCTGAGTTCTGCAACGAGCAAAAGATTTGCGTTAATCAAGGTTCGCAATAATTTAAATTGCTTCGTTTATTAATATTTCCCTGAATTTTAAAATCAATTTGTTTAGTACAAATACTTTTAATTTTTTCTAGGAACTTTATAGTTTTATCTATAAATAATCAATGATTACATTTTTATCAATGGTTTCAATTATTTATTGACAAGAAATACCAATGCCGTGTGACGTCATAGCTTTCACCTCTTGTTATTCTGCGCAATCAGAAAATGTCTTAAGTTATGCATATGGCTTGTAATACCTGGCGACGCACAAATTGCTTGGAGAAACATTAAATTCAAAAAATCAACAACAATCGCAGCTTATGAAGAAACCACCTGTTGCACGCTCGAGCTGCTTTGACCGTGTGCCGAAAGAGCGCGACGTTGAAGCTTCGACCTGAAGCAAGGAAGCAGCGACGCTGTCGTCGATGTCACACGCATGCAGTGCTGCCAGAATTAGTAAAATAGCTAATTTAATTTAAAAAAAAAGGCTACAAACAGTAAAATTGATCAAACACCCTAAAAACTTAATAGTTTTTGAAGATTTTTATATACAGTCGAACTTCCCTAACTCGAACTTCCCTAACTCGAATTTTCTCTAACTCGAACAAAATCGAGTGGCAATAGCGTTTACTGAGCAAATTACATACAATTCTACTTCCCTAACTCGAACTTCCCTAACTCGAATTTCTCCCTAACTCAAACAAAAATATTGGCCCGTACTTCTGTAAGTCGAATTTTTCGGGTAAATTCCCAAAAAAGTTTGGTTTGCTTTTGTTACCGGCTCGTTTTGATACTTAATATTGATGTACGTTAACATATTTTGTTGGAATATGATAGAATTTTGCATCAAAAATTACTTAAGCTGTGAAATTGCTTTAGGAAAGATGTTCGTAATGTACTTCTTTGTATTTATTTATTTATTTATTGTCAGGCTAAAAGCAGCCGCATTAGCTCAAGATTATTTACCATGGCACCAGCACGTGTATTAAAATGTTTATCTCTTTAAACTTATTTGTTAAGAAATTTAAAAGTGGACCAAAAAATTGATGTGGCTGCAAAATATAGTGTCTCATCGAAAACAGTTTTCATTATAATATTAAAAAATTGAAATTTAATTATGTGATTTGAATCGGGAATGTTTTCTGGATACAGCAAAAGAACGATAAAACTTATTTTTGAGAATATCGACAGGTCTTGAACAAACTGGAATTTTTGTTGTTGAAAATAACATGAAACGTTTGCAATTTGAAATGTATTTATGAATGAATGAAATTGTAGTTTCATTTAAAAAAGTAAAAAAAAAATTCCCTAACTCGAAGTCTCCCTAACTCGAACTTTTTTCTCGGATAATGGTGATTCGAGTTAGGGAAGTTCGACTGTACATTCTTAGCAAAATCATATTTTCTCAATATCTACTGCATCAAAATATTCAAATACCTAGCTATAAAATAGCTAAAACGGCAACACTGCACGCGTGCGACGTCAGCAGCGGCAGCGGCAGAGACGTCGCAGAGGCCCAGTAATTTCGATTTCGCTGCGAGCTTTTTAGACACGCTAGCTTTGAATGCGCACGAAGACGAACGGGGCAGACAGAGAGACGGAGAAGCGACAACAACAAAAACGATCAGAAACACTAAAAATCAGGTGGAGAAACTTTCTCCACGCAGTCGAACTTTGCTAAAGAGAACACACACAAAAGAAGCGGCCAAACAAAATCAAGGCAAGTCGCATCAGACCAACCCAATTCATGCATTTACATTTTAAAGTTTTCTTTTTAAATGGTTCGAAAATATCGAACAATTATTTTTAAAATGATGACTAAAAAATTAAATTGAATTATTTTTATAGTTTTTTTTTGACAAATAAGTTTTTTGTAATTATTTATATTTTAAAAATTAAAACTGTTACAGTCTTTGTTAATTAAGCACAATTTGGGACTACACGTGTCAAGAAACTTTATTGCACCACTGTAGATGTTCAGCTTTTAAGGGGCTGGGTCAGGTCGATACATCGATACATCGATGGATCGATTGAGTTTGAGTTTGTTGAGCATGCGCAATAGGAGTTACACTTGTGTATGTATTTGTATGTGTGTATGTAGGTCGACGTCGACGTCGACTAACGGGATTATTGTATAACTGATAACAATAACGAACAATCAGTGTCATGTTTACCGTTACAATTAGCACCTGCCACACAAAAAAGGTAAAATACACCGAAATAATGTCTGTTTTCACTTTTAACGTTGATGATTTGATTTTGGATCGCTGTTTGTTTTCTTTTTCTTGTGTTGTCCGCGGTACGCGTAGCTCACTCGAGCGAATCTCTTGGCAGACTGAACAGCAGCAGCGGCATATAACCATAAAGACGACGTTGACGCTGACGTTGACGTCGACGCCAAAGCCAACGACGCAGTTGAAGCTGAAGTTGACGACAGAGACAGACAAAAAGTTCATACGTTAAATACTCATATGCAAAGTGCGCTTTGGGGCGTTCGTTGTAAGCCAATGTCAAATGCTGGCAGACTTAAGTATCTCAAGTATTTACCAAAAATATTTACAGTGAGTCAAGTAGCTTTTTTTTTACTAAAAAAAAATTTTATTTTGCAAAGATAAACTAACCTTTCTGGGTTACTTATAAGTTAAAAAAAAAGAAATAATAAGATCTATTAAGTTTAATTAATTTAAAATTAATAAAAATAATTCAAGTTCGTAAAAACTGTGTGTTTTAAGTTTCCTGGGATTCAAGCCTCAAAAAGCTAAGGAAAAGTAGCTTGAAATAGCTTCTTGATAATAAAAACTGGTCTTTTTGATCAGTGTAGTTCGTATTAATTAAGAATATAATAAGAAAATTATAAGTACGGTCTTCTGTCGATATCAACGATGTCGATATTATAATGTACATTTTTCTCTTTGTTTAAATAATTACTTAGCCGACTGTATGGCTTAGATACAAAAATAAAGTGTGTATTGCACATGGACTACGGACTTTTGCTGACTTGTGCCATGTGCTGGCCGAGATAAGATCGAAAGCGGTGAGCATTGTTCTCTGTTGGGTGATCGCCTGATTGGCCTGCTCTGATAAGCCCCTTTATGTCGATGACTGCCGGTAAGTGGACAAAGCAATATCCGTATTATAATGTACCATATATGGATTTGCGTCCAAAGGTTCTTGAGTTTTTATTGTTGTGTTCCCATTCCCATTCTCAGCTTACGATTGATTTTGGGGGTCAATGTTATGGAAATTAATGCAATATACAATGAGGAAAACCAATTGTAAAATTGTTTCCGATTTATTTTTAGCCCTCGAAGATGTGTAGTGTGTGTGTGTGTGTGTGTGTGTGTAAACCGACTAATTGCGGCGTATTTAACGCGATCTCTGTACACAATTCAATTCGTTTATCTTACCCTCGCAGAGAGTATTATGTTTTTGTTAGAAATTCAGAAATTCATAATCTGTCGAATTGGTAAAAATAAAACATATTTAGTATAAAAAACTCTTGTTTTTTGAAATACCTCCACTTAACTCACAGATTGTTCATTTAGTATTATTATTAAAATTCTGGCTAATTTTGGAAAATTTTGAAATAAAATATTATTTAGCTACAAGAGGAATGAGGAACGGGCCACGTTAGTGCAGGCTTGCCAATTTAGCTATTTTCCCGACAGATTTAGTGGGTTGCAACTGGCAAATAAATATAAATATAAAAATATGGTACTGTTTTTTAGAATTCTGTTATTTTATTTCTACCTTCTTTCCATTCGAATTCAGAAATAAAATAAAAGTTTGCAAAAAAAGTAGTACCATAATTTTTATTATTTCTTTAAAATTTGACTATTCAAATCTGACTATTTTTTAACGGACTAATTTTGGCAACGCTGGTTAGGGCCAGTGTTGCCAATTTAGCTATTTTCCCGACAGATTTAGTGGGTTGCAACTGGCAAATGCGGGATAAAGCCTAGTACCGACGTCAGAAAAAAGGCCTAGCGTAAGGTCAAACTCCATATAAAAAAAACGCTGGCGTAAGGTGAATAAGAAGAAGACGACATTTATCTCACAATAAGTCAAAAGAAATGGCGGTGAAATTAACAAAAAACAGCAGATTGGATCTTTTCGAGACAGCAGACAAAATTCTGCTGATTAACGAGGTGGAAAAGAGGCCGATATTTGTATTTGTTCATTAATTTAGAGGGAGAATCCACGTGAAAAGTTCAAAAGCGATAGGTGCACCAAATACCAGCTGTGCTTGCGTGCCATCGCATATTTCTCCTCTATTAATATTAATATACATTTTTCATTGCCTATTCTCTCCTCTTTTTTGCAAATCAGCTCTGCATGTTCATATTTAAAATAAACCGCTGCTGACGCATAGAGTTACCATTCCATTTTATGTTATTTTTCCGTGCTGCATTGGCAACTCTGGCTTTACGCTCGTCGACAGCTAAATATTGTGCATTTTCCGCCGCTAAAAATTTATCTCACGTCGGTACTAGGCTTAAATTGTAAAACAGCGGGAAGCGGGAATTTTAGCTACTTCAAAAATAATTTTAGCTTTTTGAAAACATCTGGTAACTTCATGTATTTTTATGTTTTACGATGCCACACTTAAATAATTTGTTGCATTTTTTCCATTTGAATGGAAAAAAGAGTCGATAAGCCAAAAGAGCATTCAATTTTATAGTTTTTAACTATGAAATCAATTGAATCGAGTTTTTTTTCATCACTAACGAGGTATTTCACAATTTATGATTCGATTGCGATTGTTTTCTTTTTATGTAGTAATTTTTATGTTTTTTTGAAAATTACTAAAAGTCCACTTTTTGTATGAGAAGGAGGAAAAAGCGTTAAAATAGAAATTTTTAGAAAATTTTAAAGTCATAAAGTTATTAGCGAAGAGATTTTTAAAATTTCTTTTTGCATTTACTCCTAGAATTGTTTAAAGAATTTTTAAACACTGGATTAAATCAATAAAAATATCGTTTTACTACTCTAGCGTTTTTTTAGCTACCAACAAATTTTTTTAAGCTATTTTCAGCTTTTTTCAAAGGCTATTTTGGCTTTTTCATGTCCCGAAGAGTTGGCAACACTGGTTAGGGCATCAAATCTTCGCTGTGCCAAAGATAAAATTGTTTGTTGATTTTGAATTTGAATTGCACTGAAAACTGCTTGACTCATCGTTCAATTTCGCAAAATACACACCCGGCACATAAGCAAGCAGGCGTCAGAGGGTTAAGCAACCTCGCAAGGTAGCAGGCAGAGAGAGCTTAACATGCCACATTCAGAATCAGAAGCGCACGTGTCTCACAGAGGTTTTTCACTTAGTAATGAACTTGAATGCAGTGTTTAATTAGTTTTCGTGTATTATGAAACACACGAAACAAAACGTTTTCCATTGTCATCTGATCTGATGAATTCCAACACACACCAATTTTTTGGCTGCCGGCAAAGAGACGCAAAACATTTGCACTTTCACATAGCGGGCAATATGTTTCGTAAGATTTTCATTCATATTGCGATTTAAAATGTTTAACAACAAACGCCCACATCGAATATTTTTAATTAAATAGTTGGCACAAAAATTGTCATTTACCAGACAGAGATACAACACATACAACTGTTCAAACACAAAATGATGCACTTACAAATTGTTGTATGCTATTGCCACCTTAATAGTGCCAAATAATAGGATTAACTAAACTAAATTTTAATAATTAGGCACGTAGCGCCTACATAGAGACCGAGCAGTGTGTACACACGATTTGAGGAAAACAGCTGATTGGCCGTGGCAGTGTGTACCCACCCATTCACTTGTTGACAGTGCTGCCAATTTAGCTATTTTCCATCTAGATCTAGAGGGTTGCAATCAGTGTTGCCAATTTAGCATATTTCAGGCAAGATCTAGCATTTTTTAGCCTGTAGCCTGAAATATAGCATATTTTAAAATTCATATAGCATATTCTAGCAATAAATGTTTTCGTGACATCAACGAAATATTTTACAAGTGTTATGTACAGGAAGAAGTTATTTGTGACATCACATGATTATATATATGCATATATGATGTATATGAAAGCATCTTTATATGTATATTCTTTTCTTTGTTTGACAAAATTAAAAAGAATTGTTGAATCCAATTTTATGAGATACAAGATGGCGAAATGAAAGAGTTTGATATTCGGCAAGAGCCAGGTAATTGTCTTGGATCTCATTATTTATTTTCGAACTGGTTTTAAGAATCTTAAGCAACTAAATAAAATTCAGAGATAAAAACGTTATTCTTCTTTAACCAAATTAAACATGTTAATATTTTTCTTGGTCAAAACAATATTATTTTTCATAATACACATTTCCTGACAGCCATTACATAATTTCATTAAATTCTCAACATTCGACTTGCTGCCAATTCTCACACTTGTCATAATTAGCACTTTCTCTGCAGAATTCTAGAACAAACATACACACATCAGTGTTGCCAACTCTTCGGGTCATGAAAAAGCCAAAATAACCTTTGAAAAAAGCTAAAAATAGATAAAAAAGATTTGTTGATAGCTAAAGAAAACGCTACAGTAGTAAAACGATATTTTTTTTGATTTAATCCAGTGTTTTTGGAATATTTTGATGCAAAAAAATTCTTCAAACAATTCTAGGAGTGAGTGCAAAAACAAAATTTGAAAAATCTCTTCGCTTATATTTTTTTATGACTTTTTAAAATTTGCTAAAAGTAACTATTTTAACCCCTTTTTCCAACTTTTCATACAAAAAATGGCTTTACAGCAATTTTCAAAAAAAGAACAAAAAAAATACTAGCGAAGTTATTTTTCAAATTTTTTACAATCACTCTTAGAATTGTTTTAAGAATTTTTTACGCATTTTCACCGATCGGTTCATAAATTGTGACTAGATTCAATTGATTTCATAGTTAAAAATGATAAAATTTAATGCTCTTTTGGCTTATCGATGTTTTTTTGCCATCCAAGTGGAAAAAATACTACAAATTATTTAAGTGTGACATAAAACATAAAAATACGTGAAGTTACCAGATGTTTTCAAAAATCTAAAATTATTTATGAAGTAGCTAAAATTCCCGCTACCCGCTGTTTTACAATTTATCCCGTATTTGCCAGTTGCAACCCACTAAATCTGTCGGGAAAATAGCTAAATTGGCAACACTGACACACATACACACATGTGTACATCCATAAATAATCTTTTATTTTCTATATATCACGCGCCAATACTTTAGCATTACAAGTGCTAATTGATCTGCCTGTCAAAGATATATTTCTATATCTGCTGTTGTTTTGAAAAACTGTCAATGATATAAAAAATATATTTATAATGCACTTAAGCGATTGACCTATGCACTTTGAACCCATTAGCATAGCATTTCCACATTCCCACATTTGTTAGCTTCTCTGTCTACAGTCTACGGAACCGGCAGCAATAAAGCAATGGCAACGCTATCTGATTAGCTAATTTTGTCCAATCAGATTTTGTAATTGCATTGCGACAGTCTCTCTAGTATTTGCCATGTGACATAATCTCAGTTCTCTCTCTCTCTCTCTCTCACACACACACACACACACACACGCACTCTCTTTTTCATGCTTATTATCAATTATCGCACTGCAATCAATGGACAGATAAGGAGTCCTCAACCAATACTAAATACATAGAGAATTGCCACTGGCATTTAATTGCGTTTACAAAACTTACACACAAATACATATATGTATATACATACATATATGCATAGACAGACATCGAGACATGAAGCTTACATAATTCTAAAAACTCAACTGTATTTGGGTTAAGCTAAAGAAAATGATTTGCTAATTTCTTGCGCTGAAACGAGAAATTTAAGTTTTCCGCGCGTTCATCTCTCTCTATCACTCTGTCGGTGTCGTTGTCGTTGTTGCTGTCTGTCTGTCTCTGTCTCGCTCTCTATGACCGTGTATATGTGTGCTCAGTTGTTGCCAATCTATTCCCAACCTACCTCAAAATGTTTTGCGTTAGGCCTCAAAGCAACAGACCTCGTTGTGCAGCTCGGTGGGGTGGGCATTTGGGAGGGTAAAAGGGAAACAACGACGACGACGACGACGATGTCGCTCTTTTCCACTATTTCCCACAGCGACTAATACTAATACACATATACACAGACACAGACACATACAGACAGAGCAATACAATTTTACACTTACAGAAGCTGAAGCTGGGCTGGTTTTACATGTAAGGGGAGCACAAGACAGAAGGCGGCGAACAGAGAGAGAGAGAGACAAACCTGCACGTAGAGAGAGGGAGAACGAGAGCGTAACAGCTTGTAAGCTCGTTGCGCTCTTCGTCTCATGTCGCAATTGAAAGTTGCCTCGCATTCTGTTTTCTGTGTCTGCGTGAGCTTGTGTTGGTGTGGGCGGTGGGACTGGGAATGCTGGAGGGAGTGGAAAAATGGAGACAGGGAGAGAGGAAAAGACAGCGATGTTATGGTTGAAACCCCAAAAGGTTGAAGGTAAAACAAAATCAAAAGCAAAACAAAACAAAAAAGCGAAATATTAAGTCGTGTAGGAAAAAGGTTACAATAAAAATGATTGCATGTTGTAAGAAGAAAATGTAATATTCGTAAATGTTTATATATACACATGTATTTACCATGTTGTATTTGTATTTGTGTGTACATAACAAAAAAAATGTACAACTAAAGTTTTGCCAAAAGAGTTTTGTAAAGAAACAGACGAAAGATTTTTCTTTTTCTTTTTTTTTTGGGTATAAATTTCAAAAGAATTTACATCATGATGATGTTAAAGATCATAATAATGTCGTTAGGCTTGCCGGGAATCAGGAAAGCAAAAGCTGCAACTTTAACTGGCTGCTGATCTCAACACACTGGCATTTGATTTGGTTTGAGGAACCAGCATTTAACTTTTTTTCAGTTTTATTTTTTCTGCGGGCCATTGCGGTTTTATTTTTGTTGGACTGATTTTGATTTGGTTAAACGCAAATTTTCAAGAGCAAATCATTAATATGCATATAAATGCTAATGTATGTATATATGTATTGGTATTTAAGAAATGATAGCAATAAGCCGGGTTTTATCTAGGCAGCGATAACTCCCACATTACTGGAAGTTCAGAATTTAAATATGCATTTAAATTGTATGGGATTTATGCATAGGAAGTAAGTAGGGTTTAATAAGGGTTATTTAAGAGGACTGAATATGGGGGAAGTAAATTAGGAAGCATACATACAATTGTAATGCTATAATTTTTATATAAATCAAAAGTATTTAGAATAAAGAATTTACTGAAATAAAGTATACTTTTTTTATTTCAAGTGATAGAAAATACTGGTTTCAAAATAAATAATATTCGCTTTAAATACTTTACATTTAAAATAAGAAAAATAAAAAAAAATAAGTCGAGAATGAATATATTTCGCTATCATATCATATTATTAGTGCGTAGAAAATATTCCTATTTATAAATGAACAGTTGCTCTTCTTCCTGTTGTCAAGACAACGGGCAACTGCATAAATCTGTCATTGCCATATGCTCAATAACCCGCATCCACAATTCACAATCCTCCAACCCGACCTTATCCTTATTGCCCCATTCCTCATTCCTCATTCCTTCGTTCTTGACGCGACGCCCACTTTGTGGAGCTGCGAGCGACGCGCATTTCCGCTAATACAAATATTCAAGAGTACCTGACGCCCTTTTGCGAACTTGCGAATGTACAATGCATATACAAATAACACAAATATATTATATACATACAATTGTACATAGATTGTTCTCGGTTTCTTTCCACACAAACACACACACACACAACCTGGTTATTGTGTGTGTGTGTGCACATCTAGAGACTTTCGTATTTATCTTGAGATTCCCCATAGCCAAATCGGAGCAAAGGCAACAGCCGTTTGCAAAAGTCAAAAGAGACAGACGCCCGTGTCAAATAGAGGAAACAAGTTGCTGCCTGTTTATAACGAAGGGTTACCTAGCGAGTCTCAGTCTACTTACATATACATACATACATACATACATATGTAACAAGTGCCAACACACAGACATATACACAGTAGTCCCCCAGTTGGCAATTCGCAGTTGGCGCCTTGGCACTTTGCAGCAGCAGCAGCAGCAGCGCTCAACTGACTGAGAAACTATTTCACACACACACACACACACACATACTCACACATCAACAACATTACAATTTACGATACACATACTCTTACATACACACACATTGTGAATGCAGCGCGCATAGCAAAGCAAAAGCAAAAGCAAAGCAATAGCAAAGCAGAGAGCATTTGATAGTTGAGCGGCATTGCCGCTCACTAGAAAGCTCTTCGAACAACATTAGCATGCTCTCTCGCTCTCACGTGGCTCTGTTTGCTGGCGTTGTAGTTGTTGCTATTGCTGTTGCTGTTGCTGTGCGTTTGCCGCCTAAAGTAATCAATAAAATTGTTGAGGTGGGTTAGGAAACTGTTACGAAGCTGCCGCCGTTGCCGCCGTCGTCGCTCTTTGCTCAGACTATGTACGTTGGCAGCGACGCTGGCAGCGACGCTGGCAGCGACGTTGTCGTTGTTGTTGTTGCTTGTCGTCTTCGTCAGCGGAAATTGCGCTATTTTAAATAATGTTTATTTTGCGTTTGGACGTCTTTGTTTTTTAGTTTTGTTGTTGCTGCTGGGGGAGCACAAACTTTTTGTTGTTGTTGTTCAAAATTCACCAGCGTTTTATTTGTTGCTGCTATTGCCAAATTGACATTTCACAATCTAGTAGTGTCTAGTGAAAGATGCAAAGGCTAAGAGCGAAAAATCAAAACATCCAGTTAAAATTATTAATACCCTGTAGCAATTCAAAATGAGACAGCTCAGTTTGTATGAATAGACAATGTTTATACAGTGAGTGTTACACAGTGAGTCAAAATAGTATTTTCTGTATAGATTACGAAAAGACAAACAGTTGTAAGATACTAAATTTACAAAATATTCAACTAAAAGTATTTATACCCTGTATTAATTAAAAAGGGCAACTAAGCGCAATTACAATATTTTTAAAAAATTATTTATCTAAAAGTATAAATATCCTGTATCAACATAAGAAGGGACAGCTCAGTGTATGAATAGACAATACAGTGAGTGCTAAACAGTGAGTCAAAATAATATTTTCTGTATAGATAGACAGATAATAATTTAAAAACTATTCAGTTAATACCCTGTATGAATTAAAAATGGGGCAGCTCAGTTTGTATGAATAGACAATGTTTATACAGTGAGTCAAAAAATTACTTTCTGTATAGATTACGAAAAGACAAACAGTTGTAAGATAATAATTTCACAAAATATTCAACTAAAAGTATTTATACCCTGTATTCATTAAAAAAGACAGCTAAGCGTAATCATTTTATAAAAAATATTTATCTAAAAGTATAAATACTCTGTATCAACTAAAAAAGGGGCAGCTCAGTGTATGAGTAGAGTGCTACACAGTGAGTCAAAATAATATTTTCTGTATAGATAGACGGATAAAATTTAAAAACTATTCAGTTAAATACCCTGTATCAATTAAAAATGGGACAGCTTAGTGTAATCACAGTGAGCAAAATAAATATTTTCTAAATAAATTTAGCTCCACTATAAAATGTTCAACAATTTATAAATTAGGAATTATAGGGTATATCGTAGTGGGTCAGTCTCAGTTCTTTGCTTCTCAATGCACAATTCTCACTTACAGTAGCGCTTCATCAAGCTCTTCTTGTAGGCGGCGGACCGTTCAGCCGGCTTCAGACGCATCCTCGCCCTTTCGCAGTGCGACGCCGATTCGTCATCGGACTCGGTGCCGGAGTAAGTGCGTCCACGTCGCCTGCTGCAACTGGCGCTAGCTGCAACTGTTGCTGCCACTGCGGCATTTGCTGCTGTTGCCGTTGTGCTGCTCAGCGAGAGATCCAGAGGTGAGTCATAGCCATCTTGGTATTGCAATTCCAGCAGCTCCTCATCCTCATCCGCCTCAGCCTCAATATCCGCATCAGCGTCCTCTTCAAGCGTCTCCTCATCCTCAATGTCGCTCATTTGTTGCTGTTGCTGTTGGTGGGGATGTTGTTGCTCTGGATGTTGCTGCTGTTGTTGCACTTGCAACTCGTTGCTGCTGGTGATGACACTGCTGCGTTGCAGCTGCTGCTTGCGTTCCCAAAGTATTTTCGAGACATCGTCGAGGGTGCTACGCGTTTTGTCTGGCTCGGATTGTTGCTGTTGTTGCTGCTGCTGTTGTTGTTGCTGATTGTGTTGCTGGTGCTGCTGCTGCTGCCTTAGGTGATTGTAGAGCACTTTGAACTCACGACAATCTGTTGGCTCCTCCTCAGCAGCTTCAGTTGCTTCAGCCAGCTCCTTTTCGGACTCACTGTTGGGCGTTGGGGCAACAACAACAGTTGCTGCTGCTGCTGCTGCTTCCACTGTTGCAACTGGACTTGCTGCTGCTGGTCTGGGACTCTGTCGGTCTGACTTGATTTCATCTATGGCACCTTCAATTGCTGCTGCTGCTTCAGCATCAGCTTCAGCTTCTCCTGTTGTTGTTGTTCTCGCGGTTTCTTTTCCTTCATTTTCCGACTCGATTTCCAGCTGCGTTTCCTTGATTGGCGTCGCTGTCGCTGCTGTCGTCGCTGGCGCTGGCGATGTGGGCGCATTGGGCGCCAGCGGCGAGGCGACTGGTGTGGGCGTCGGCGTGGGCGTGCCACAGGCAGCAGCTGTGGGCGAGGCCGCTGGCGAGGCAGATGCCGAGACTGAGGATGTGGTGGAGCAGGCGGAGGACAGCGATAATATGGATGATGAGCTCGAAATTGAACTTGAACTGGAGCTGGACGATGAGGAGACGTTGGAGAGTGCCGCCGTCGCAAAATTGTGCGCCGTGGCGGCCACCAAATGTTGCACCATTATCATTTTAACAGTTTTTAATTTTTTGTTGTTGTTATTATAGATTACACACGTTTACACGTTGCACATGTTACGATGTGTTTGTTACGTTCCAACTTTGAGATAATTTCTCGAATTCACTAATTTTGCAGATTCGTTTGCCGGCGTTGCCTGCACTTAAACACATTTTTGTGGCAGGCCATCAACGTGCAACGTGCAACGCACAACGCGAGTGCGGAAACGTTACCGTAACGTTTTTAACGTAAAGGCAACAAATTATTTAGCTTAGCTTCTACTACGTAAGTTTTGCTTTTGCTTTTTTTCTTTTGCTTTTGCTGTCAGCCGCGGCACGTCATTTATCTCTTACGGTATCAGCAAAACTAAAATCTAAAGTCAGCACAAAAAGCACTGCCCGAGTGTTTATTAGGCGCAAACAAACGTTGCAGGCGGCGACTGCGACGCGACTGCAGCGTGCGCTGTCGTTTTCGTGTTCGTTGTGGATGCCGCTGTTCGACGTCGACGACGACGTCGACGTTGCTGGCAAAGCGCGCGCGCGCCCCACTCACAGACACACTGGCACAGACACGACACACACTCACACACACGCACACACTGGCGAGAGAGACAGGTGGGAAGGCAAAGGCGAACAAAAAATGAGCAAGCGACTGCGACGCGACTGAATGGGGCTCGCTTGCTCGGCTCGCGCCAACTGGAAGAGCGCGAGCCACAAAATGTTGTTGGAGCTGCTATTGCGAAAACGATGTCGGCGTCGCAGTCGCAGTCGCTGTTTTGTTGTGAGCGCGCCAAAATGGCAAAGCAAACGTAACAGTTTTGCGTTCCGAGAGCAAATGTTTGTCGCTCTCTGCTTCTGTTGCTGTTTATGTACGTACATTTGTATGTTTGTAAGTCATATGTCTGTACATATCTTTATTGCTGCTGCAGCTGAGGCGATTTTTGTAAATGTGAATGTGTGTGTATGCTGGGGGGTTTTGTGTGCCACATGCGCATTTGCATTGCATTTCTCCTCTGAGGACTGTGAGTAGCATAGGCGACCAGCAACCAGCAACCAGAACAGTGGTGCAATAATAAAAACATTTGCTGAATACTAGTACATACTCAATAAAGATGTTTATTTGTATTATTCAATTTACCCAAAGGAACAATTCAATTAAATGTAAATTTCCAAAGTTCATATAAATTATCAAAAAGAACATTAAGAATAAAGCATAATAATAATATACTGTTTATAAAATACTACTTATTTTTTAAATTCCAGGAGAAGTGTTTTTTATACCTTTTTATGATTTTCAAAAAATAAATCCAACTTAGCATTTCCTTGTCCGACAGATCTACAAACTAGATCCCATTCACTAATACTTATGCAAGCTTACGTATTCACAGACACACATAACTACATACATATGTACATGGACACAATACAGGGCATGTAAGTAGAAATACTGGCTCCCATCTAATAGTTGATGCGACCCAGACCCAGTGCGTTCACTTCAGTGGAGCAAGTGGCGAGCAATTGCAGCTATCTGGGCCCCCAAATGGGTCAGGCCAAGTCAAAAGGGCTGTGCGATCATGGGGGAGCAGCAGAAACAGCAGCAGCAGCAGCAGCAACAGTGACTGTAATATGTGTCTGCGTGTGTGTGTGTGTGAGAGAGTGCGACAAGTGAGCAGTAGGCGACGCTGGTGATGCCGACGTCGCGTCGACGTCAACGTCGCTGTTGCTGCTGCAATCGTCGTGCAATCGACACGATTATGACTCAATGCAAGTGTGTGTGAGAGAGGGCCCAAGAGAGCGAGAGCAAAAGTGCTCTCTGCTGCGGACACCGTTTGACGATGGCAGTAGAGCAAATTTTCACTTTCCGTTTGTTTAGTTGTTGGGGGCCTTTCCATTTACTTGGCAATTGCGAATGTGTGCGTGAGATTCTCTCTTTTACATACACATACGTACATACATAAATGAGTGTGTCTGAATATTGCAAATAAAGGAAGCAGAACAAGAGCAGTAGAAGATGAAACTGAAGGAAGAGTTTGGCGTTTAGGTGCAGGGGGTGGAAGCCATGAGGAGAACTTTAATGAGGCGACGACGACGACGAAGACGGCGATGGAGGCGACACAGACATACTTTCGCTGTGCTAGTGTGAGTGCGAAATGAGTCCAATGTACCGACAACGAAGGAGGTAGATGGCAGGGGAACACAGACAGCTCCTTTGACTTCAATACAAGCACACAGCGAAACAGAGTGTGAAAGAGAGAGGGACACAGACATAGAGTCGTAAAAGAATTTTGAAGAGGAAGCGCATTAGGTGGCTCTTTGGTGGCTTTGGGCTGGGCTCTTCCTTCACTTCTCGGGACTTGACTGCGTATTGAAGTTGGAACTGGAACTAAAACTGGGACTGGGGATTTGTTTAGATGTGGATGTGGGTATTGGTTGGGTTGTTGGAGGTTAGGTTTGTGTAGTCGATTCATGTTTCATGTTTTAACAAAAAGTCATTGAACAGACGACGACGACGACGACTGCAGAAATCTACATGCTCCTGCTGCTGCTGCTGTTGCTGCCAAGTCGGCGACGTCTCAGTCCAGACACACGGACGATGGTTAGGAAGTGTCGGAAATGTATCGCTTTACTGTTGGTTTGGGTATAGCTTGTCTTGTCCCTACCCCCTACCTGCTTCCCTACCCCACCCACTTTGACACGAGAAAATGATGCGAATCGCCGCGTCATCGGCAACAACGGCAACGACAACGACAACGACAACGACGGCGAGACAACATTTTGGGAGTAAACAGCAGTGAATGACCTCATATCATCTAATACACGCGCCATGCACTCAAACCCAGTCGCTTTTGCTTTTCGCTTTACCCCTGCCCTGTCCCTATCTCGTCCCCACCTCCCCTTGAATAACCTGCAGACTCTCTCTCTCCTCTCTCTCTCTCTGTCGATTACGATGGCAACGACGTTTGTCAAACTTATTTTCGGGCTTCTCATTCACGCAAAATCAGCAGACTTGTAATTGTTACGGTTTCGACTGTCAGAGAAGAAGAGACTAAAGTGGAGAGAGGAGCAAAGGGAAGGGGAAGAGCTTACTGATTTGGAGGCGGGCCCCGTTTTGTAAGGCTGCTGACAATGGGTGGTGGTGGTGGGGGGGAGGTTGAATCTCTTTGTTTAGCGGTTGGTAATCTGGTCAATGGAGATGTTGGCTCTTTGTCTGCGCTGCAGGCGGTCGGGGCGGGGTCACTTGTAGGTTAAACGGACGCCCATTTATGATGGCTGACGATTTGGATTCTAATGCTATCCGATAAGACAGATAATGCAGCTTGATACATAGAGGATTTCAACATTTGGCCTCGGGTTGTGAATTTTGATTCAAGGATTCATTAAAGTGGAACGTTTGGAATGGTAGAAATAAGAAATTTCACGAATAGATATGACAAAGATTAAAAATACATTTCGAAATTTTAACAGATATTGAGATTAGAAACCAATTCTGAAAAAAGTTATCAATATTATCATCATATTATACATATCTTATTAAGATAACTTGTAGTACTAATTAACGTTAATCTTTCAAATTAAATTTTTCAGCTGACAAAATCTTGAGGAAATTTTCAAAGCATTTTTTTGCATAGATTGTTATTATCATAATAGTTGAAGTTTTATTGGCATTCACCTTTTCATTCAAAAACTAAGTAGCTCAGCATTAATATTGCCTCACAGCAACCAACAACCTTCAGCGCAACTGTTTCCCCATTTCTTAACAACGGCAACAAATAACAAAAAGACAAAGAAATTGTTACACACAGAAGTTCAGTTACTTAAAAAACAAATAAACACTTTTGCTTTTACTATACAATGCACTTGACCGTCAGCGAAAGACATAATCATCATTGTTATAATTAACATTGGATCCCCCAAAAAAAACCTACCAAAAAAAAGAGTAATAAAAACAGCAACAAGACAATAAACATTGTCAACTCTTTGGCTGGCCCATGCTGCGTATGAGTAATAAACGTGTAAGTGCGACTCTTGTAACATGACAATTACAATTGCTCACCGACAAATGCAACAACTAGCTGACAACAGCTCTATGTAGTTTTAGCCCTGACTTTTGGCCAATCTGTGTTCTTACCGCGTTCCACTTCAACTTCCAACTTGCACTTGGACTTGTTATTGAAGTTGACTGCACAATTTGCATACATATTTAAGAATTATGCATTCAATCTGTATATATTTCATAGTTTGATATGAGATAGGAGTATAGAACAGACAACGACTATCCTAGACAATCCTACAACAATCCTAGACAACGTTTTACGAGCGACTTTTATGTGTTTTAATTAAACCTCAACGAAATCGAAAGCCATCATCAGACAGACGACAAAACGACAACAGACAGCATTAAATGTTGTTCAAAGGAAATAGCTGATGATGCAGCTGATTTTGTTGTTGTTATTATTGTTGTTGTTGTTGTTGCTGTTGGCCATCAGAGCGACTGCTCATTTGACCAATGCTTTTCCACTTGCACTTGACAACGAAAATGCCACAACAAAAACAGAAAAACAGAAATTGCTGGCAAAAAAACTCGTCAGCAAAACCACAAACAATGGCATCCTACTTTTGGCCACAGCAAGTCGCTCATACGCCCCGTTGGCCTCTTAGCCCGTTGGCATTGTTTACCTCTCTCTCTCTCTTTCTCCTCTTCGTCTTCGCCTTCGTCTCCATTTGCAACGTTTTGATTTTCCTTTCTTTGGCCGCATGTTGCACTTGCACTTTCTTTTTGCATTATGGCGTGTGGAAAAACTTTCGATTTTCTCGCATTTAAAAGAAGAAAAAAAAATTCAGCAAATTATTTTTACTTTTGCAGCAAAGAAAATGAAAGCGAGAAGTGCAACAACACAACGCCTGAGAGACAGACAGACAGACGACTCACTCCTAACTTAGTTAGTACATATTTATGTGTGTGTCTGTGTGTGTGTGTGTGTGTGTGTGTGTGTGACAGGGAAAACTGCAATTGGGTTTTTTTTCTTTTTCTTTTTAGCTGCGAGCTGCGTCCTAAATTGAAAACTTGTCTCCAGGGAGAAGTTATTATGATTGCCTGCTTGATTTTATTACAACCACTTGAGGGTCTTAAGGAGAACGAATAACGTAATGCATTAAATATATGAATACAGATCTTAAATGAGGACATTTAGAACAGAGTTGCTTTGGCGCCCGACGTTTTAAACGAATAATCCTTTTTTAGACGTAAAATCTATTTTTATTAGTCATATCCTTTGATTTTATCCATCTAATTATAAAGTTTGATCACTTTTTGAATCTTTACAAAAGTATTTAATTGAGTTACTGCTTAATTTTTGCAAAAATGATTTAGTTGTAACCACTCAAGAATATCAAGATAAAATTATAACTTTTCGCATTAAATCTATGATTGTGACTGCAGATCCTAAACATGAACTTTAAGAACTAAGTTTAACAGCTTTGGCGCCCAACGTGTGCCGCCTAACATTTTCCTTGCTTTGATTTTTAAGGAAAACATTTTTTTGTAATATTTTTCTTATGTTTCTGCCTTTATTTAATCTAGCTTTATAACTAATGGAACGTATAAACGCTCCAATTGCTTAAGAAATCAATTTTCTGTATTTTTTTTTTGTCAAAAATTGTTGGCACATAACGGTAACTGCAACGGTCACGTGCAACCTGCGAGCGACAACAGAAATTACAGTTAAAAAACAAAAAAGACAACGTGAAAATTATGATTTGTCTAACCGACTTTAGCAGGTTGGATGACTTCAGCTCAGCGTCCGTTGCATTTGTGCATTTGTATGCATCGCCGGTCATTCATAATGAAAGTGAATTTCGCATAGTTTTTCTTTCCTTTGGCCGGACAGATTGGCAACAACATTTATCCGTATGCTCGAATACTCTCCTACATATATGGCTAATTTCTAATGCTGCCTCTCAACTTCTCTCTTTCTTTCTCTGCTTGGCTGTGTAAGCGAACAAAAAAAATAAACCAGTTGGAGTAACTTGTTGGCCAACTCGCTGTTTTATCGGTCTGTCTGTCTGTCTGTCTGGTTGGTTGGTTGGTTGGCGGTCGCTTTTGGCATCGTCATCATCGAGCAAGCATTCGGCCCTGGTAACACTGACTGACTAGCTGACTGACTTCTTGGCCATGCGGCGAAAACGTAAACAGCAAACGCAAAGGAAATCACTGGCAAAAAGAAAACTGCAGCTCGAGTTTGCAAACTCGTAGCTCACATCTGGCCAGGCTTCGACTTTGTCTAACTGTCTGTCTGTCTTTCTGTTCATGCCACATGTGGCGAGTGCAGCGGCCGGTTTCACATTCGATGCTATCGATATTGCAGTGGTATTGCTTTTGATTTTCCCAACATTTTGGCCAGTTTCTTGGCTTTGCTTCTCTTCTCTTCTTTTGACTTGCAAGCCGGAAAGTATTTATTTTAATTAACAAATGGCGTTGAAGTGTTGATTGTTGCATGTTGCATGTGTGCACACACTCTAAACTCCAACACTCTACAACTTTTGATTGTTGTTGTTTCTATCATTTCCAAAAGCTATCAATTTGATTTGTGTGGACTTAACTTTCGCTAGTTGAGCATTGATCTGAAAGGATGTTTTTACTTCAATTTCGAAAAAAAATTGCTTAAAAAGAAAGATGAAAAGCTCTTCAAATAAAAATGTATTTCTTCAAAATCTAAATAGGGAAAATTTAATGCTAAAGCTCAGATTTTGCTAGGATAGAATGTTTTTACTTTCAATTTCGTAAACAGTTTCATTTGTATTTATTTATTGTTTACCTATCTTTAATCACTAAAAACTATAGCCTTGAATTGAAGGTCGGATCAATTAATCCAAAATCTTTGACTAACTCGATTATATTTATAGAAATATAAATTGATTTGAATTTTACTCATAAAAAATATGCAGAAATGCATTTAATTTATTTAATAATAATTGAGGGTGGGGTTACATCCCCACAGCAACTACAACTACAACTACAGCTACAACTATTGTGGAAGCTATTGTTGTTTCTAATCCATATGGAAACGTTTCTCGAAACGTCTCTAAACCAAAAGTTGATTAAACTGCACAATAACAAACGACAACAACAACAATTTTCAAGTTCAACACAATGAATATAAATTTGAAAGAGCAGTTTTGCTGGAAATTTTCCAAAATACATATATACATATGCATATACATATTGATGCAGCTGATGCAAAGCAACAACAAAAGTAATAACAATATGAAGAGCATTCATTAACATAATTCTCACACATTATCAAGCGTCTGATTAGTACCTATGTTTATATATAAAGAAAATACACAAAAATCAACTGAGAAACTATTAACTAAAAGTTCAAATCAAATGCAATTCAACTGCAAAATTTATTGTATGTACTTATGAATGTATATTATTTTCATTGCATACCCTGTAATCATTAGTTTATACATACATATGTTTATCAACTCATATTTGAAGTATGAAATTTAAAAACCCTTTCAAGTATTTCATTTTCTCTTCTAATTTCTAATTTCATTTTCAGCTTTTGGATAAAAATAGAGATCAATTAAATATTTATATATTTTTTTTAAATATTATTTTAAAATTAAAAACAATTATGCCAACTATTTATTTGGTCATAATATTAATAATTACCAGAGTAATTGTGTGTATCTTATTTATTTATTCGACAATATAAACTAATTTATTAAGCTGCATTATACACGTAAATGCAGTTAACAGGGTAACTAGCTAGTCGAGCACTCTCGTCTAGTGTTGCCTTACTTGTTTTGGTTTTTGTTGTTTGTTTACGTGTTTTATTGAAAAAGATTTTCAATGCCATTATTGTGCATGTCTGTCTATCTGTGTGCATGTGAATGTGTGTGTTTGTGTGTGTGTGTGTAAGTTGTAAATGCAAGCAAAGCAAACGTCCGTCTAACTGTACGACCGTCAACCGCAGACATTGGGACAGAGAAGACGGAGACGACAGGCATTAGAGGCGTCGCGTCGACAGACGGCGGGCAGTGACGCTGACGCTGACGCTGGCGTTGACGCTGACGATGACGCTGACGGTGACTGCAACAGAAGCAGCAACAACAATTGCAATAGTAATAACAACAACAATTGCTTGCGTTGACTGTGACAGCTCATCCGCTTATTTTGCTACATAGTAACTGCTACTAAGTTTGTACTTAGATAAGTCCAGATATAATTTACGAAAATAAGTAGAAATTTTGGAATCGATCACGTTTGCAAATGTTTAACTCATCTGATCTTGCTTTTTATTTAAATTTGTTAATCCTTTTTTAAATAAAGTCATAATTGACTGAAGTAGTTTGTAAGATTAAAGCTTTTCTTTGTACAACTGTTAGATTTGCTTTTCTCTTTAATTTTCAAAGATGGTATTATTAGTTAGTTAAATTTTACTACGAGTATTATATCTTGTGTTGCTAAAATTTGAGATTGCTTTGCTTTAAAATCGATATCTTCAAGCAAACAAAAAATGTAAGCAAAAAGATCAAACCATTATCAAAATGATATATTATATTTCAAGAAAATCGGTTCAGTTTTGACAAAGTTTGGGTTAGGAATGTTCATTATTAAGAGCAGCGGTGGGCACGAAATCTGAATTCAGGAGCACTACATAAACATCCACAACAACAACAACCCTATTAGAGTCTACCTAGGTTGGAAGCGTCCGCTGCTCCCGGAGCCACTGCGTGCCCATCGCTGATTAAGAGAATTAAAATTCAATTGTTCATCGAAAATTCAGCAATTCATTTATGAATAAGAAAAGGGCTTTTTAGATTTGTATATGTTAAGTTAATTTAGCTATCAAATTGATAAAACTGCCCTCGTTGTTATCTTTTTACTGTATGTTTATTATACATACATAAATACATGTGTTTGAAGAAAGTTTTTCACCAGCGACATGGATGGCCGGCAGCCGGCAAATTGATCGTGCAATAATTACTGCATAGCTGCAAGTTGTTGCAAGTTGCAAGTTGCAAGTGGCAAGTGGCAAGTTGCTGTGGCTGCCACAAATGCCTGGCAATGATGATGAAGTTGTTGCTGTAGCGCTGCAAATGGAAAGCAACGAGAGGGAAAGTGTTTTGTGCCACTACTATTGGCAGTTTTCATTTTCCATGGCATGCTGCTAATAATACCAATCGCATAATACACACACAAGTTCAGAAATTCACAGAGAAACACACACACACACACACACATCCATTCATTGGCATTGAAACGAGACGGTTGAGGGAGACAGTCAGTTGCAAGGGGAGGAGGGGGGAACGGGTAATGACAAACGGCAATACGGTAGCCTAAGTGAGATCGATCTACAACAACAGCAGCAGCTACAACGACAACAACAACTACAACAGCAACTACAAACAAAACGTCAAGCGTCAAATTTGCACAAACTGCAAGCAACAACAAAAACTGCAAACGACATTCAACCAATAGAAGTCAAAGTTCTGAGAGAAGGCGACAGATAACACGTCACTTGACTCGAATGGGGACATGGACAACATGCGTGCCGCCCCTCCTGCCGCCCCACAGCCCCAATAAGCCCCATCAGTTTACCCGATTCGCACCCGACCGAGCATTCGCTACTCGACACTCGCCACTCGACAAATCGACAATCGACGCTCGACGCTCAAAAAAACCGTCGACAGTCGCAGTCGACGTGAATCGGAATCGGAATCGTCGTTAGCGTCGACGTCGACATTCCCCACGGGCAGAACAAACCGCAGAGTGCACCACAGTGCAATGCAGCGACATCGGCCCGCTCACAGCTCCACCTCCCCCTCTCCCCATATACGATACATTTAAAACATTCCCAGGTCTATGGCAAAGCGTTTTACAATGTTGCGTCTTTTAGTTTTTCATTTGTTTTTGGCTCATTTTTAGTTAGTTTATCTCACTATTTATTTATTTATTTTTCATTTTATAGAATCTTATGCGTATTGAATTTTAAAGTTGCTGTTAATGTTGCTATTGTTGCTTGTTGCATGTTGCAACGGGTTGGCCCAAAACAGCGTCCAATATTTGAGTCATTTTTGGTAGCTACAACAAAATGAAAAACAATTTTCAATTAAATTTGTTGCTGTTGCTGCCATTGTTGCTGTTGTTTGTTATTCGCCACTTGTTGTTGTTGTTTGTATGTCAGTTCCCATTGCAGTTGTTGTTGTCGCTGCAGACATTTAAACGTCGTTTTCAATATTGAAAAAAATGGTGTTCTTTTAAGAGTTTCATAAAAAATTCGGCACAAACTATAAAAATTTCACTTTCGTTTCTTTTTTACTGACTACGTAGTGTCGTTATCAATTCATGTTAAAAAGTAGATAAAGCACAAAACTGAAAGTGATAGAAATGAACCAGCACTAAAGAATACTAGAAACCACGGTTGCCACTTAAAAAAATCAGATTGAGTCAAAAAAAGAACAGAGCCAAATTCCGTAAGAAATCATGTGAAAAACTTGGCTAAGCTTGGCAAAAAAAAAAAAAAAACCTTCAGGTTTCACGGATAACTCAATTTCCAGACTTAAATTTTTAAAAAAAAATTTAGGTATATTTGCAACTTGCTTATTTTTAAAGCTAGAATTTTAAAAATTGCACTCGAATTTTTGTTGAATTCTTCTCGAACTTTTAAGATTTTTTTTTAGAATTTCTTTTAAAATGATTTTCATTATTTTAGAAAATTTATAATTTTATACAGGGGTGCCACAGAAATTGCTTTCGCTTGAATTTCACTTAAAATTCATACACAGAAATCGCTTTCGCTTGAATTTCACTTAAATTTCATACAAACTTAAGTGAAATTTAAGCGAAATCGATTTCTGTGGCACCCCAGATAATTTAATTTTTTTAAAATAATTAGTTTCATGACATGGGACCAATTTTTCAATTGATATTTTCTAGAAACTAAAGAAAGAGACTTTGTAGTAAAAGAAAAAAAAATATATTGAGAAAGCAAGAGTACTTAACATGTAATAAATATTCAAAAATAATAGATAACGATAGAAACTGTCAGGCATTTGTTCTGTTTCAATTGAATTGAATTGTGATATTTTAAAAAATAAAAGTCACCCTGTAACTGCAACTAACGCACATTTACCCATTGATGTACACATACAAACATACATATAAACATACATACAGCTGTGGTCATATAAATAGCACAAAAAAATATTCAACTTGTGGAATGGTTTTTTTCATTAAAAAATATTTTTAAAAAATCAAACAACTTTGGCTCGTTATAGCTTAACTTATTAACTAATTAATTCATAAATAAAAATTTATAATTGTTTTAAAACAAAATAGTAAAAATTCAAAAATAAAAAATTGACGAAATATGTGTGGTCACAGAAATAGCACAATTTTAAAATATTCAAAATAATTCATGGAAAATAAGCTTAAAAGTTATAATTGTTGAACAAAATTAATATTTAGTTGAATATCGATGATTTTTAATAACGACGTAACATCTCCGGCCAATACTTTCCACAAGATTCCAACATCTCTCCTTCGGAATGGAATTAGAAGATTCTTGAACACATGTCCACAAATCGTCAAGATTGTCAAATTTTATTCTGGATATCATGACCTTTACATCATTGCATAGATTATCTATTGGATTTAGGTCAGGACTTTGAGCTGACCACTCCAAAACTTCGGTGGATTCGTCCTTCATCCACCGTTTTACGACTCGAGATGTGTGCTTTGGGTCGTTTTGGTGTTGATACATACATATAACATGCATATTCTTAAATGTAAATGGTTCCATTTGATTTATGAGAATGTCCACATGCATGAAACGATCCATTATGCCATTGATTCGGTAGAGCGGACCCACACCATGCCAGGAAAATGCACCCCATCACATAACACATCCGCCACCGTGCTTCACTGTCTTCATAGTGTACCTGGGGTTAAGAGCTTGGCCTTTTGGACGACGAACAAATGTTTTGCCATCGGGTCCTACTTTATTTATTTTGGTTTCATCGCTCCATGGCACCTTTTCCCAGAAATTCAGACTCTTATCCCGGTGAGTCCGTGCGAAACTAAATTTTTGTTTGATGTTTTGTTTTGACAGGAGTGGCATCTTCCTGCTGATGCGTCCAAAGAGCGAAGCTTCGTTCAGTTGTCTAGCCACGAGTCTTCTGGACACATTCCTACCACATTCATCATTAATTGCCTTCATAATTTCTCGAGAGGATTTAAAAGGGTCCGCTTTGCTCTTCCGCACCATGAGTCTATCCGTAGTAAAATCTGTTTTCCTTGGTTTTTTCTTACGATTTTTTTTATCCGTCAAGTAGGTTGTTCTTAACTTTACTACTATAAGTGCGTTATACACCAACTTCCTGAAGAAATTCATTATTTCGGCTATTTCAGAAGGTTTTTTTCCAGATTCACTAAGTATGAATATAATCTTTATTTCTTCAACCGAGCAAAGCCTTCCACGACCCATTTTAAAACTTTTTTGACCAAATTTGTTAATTATTAATTTTAAATATTAAAAATAAAAAAAAAAAGTCTGCGAAAACAACTTTTCCTAGAAATTAGCTATTGTACCATCAAAATGTGCTATTTCTATGACCATGCAAAATAAGTGGTCGCGATCGAAAATTAAGCATAAAACAAAAGAGAAAAATGATAACGGTAAAATTTTTGCCTGTATACCATGTGAAAGAGTGCACTAATCGTTTGCGATCAAAATTTTTATAATCGGATGTAAAATATTGTCCAAATGATCGATCGAAACAGTCTGTTTTGGTTTGTGCTATTTATATGACCACGGCTGTATGTATAAATGCATTTTATTTGCTTAGGCATATTTTTAATTTGCGAGGAAGGAGAACAAATAATGAGAACTACACACAAACGGCGCTGCTCACACAACAACAACAGCAACAACAACAAGTGAAGAAGAAGAAGACGAAAAACTAACTCACGCTGCGAATTGTTGGTGGTGTAGCAAGAACGAATGCAAAAAACGAACGAACAAACGAGCGATGCACGAACGAGTGAGCGCGATTACGAGTACGAGAACGAATACGAGTATAAATAATAATAGCAACAAAATTTCCTTTTCTAGGTCTAGGCCAGATGTACAATTACATTCTAAAATATGCACATACTGTATGTATACATGTACATGTATCTATGTGTGTATGCGTATCTATATCTATGTGTCTATTAAGTAGTCGCAAGTCTCGAGTCTCCCGATTCTATAAACTTGACAGTTGGTCGAGTGGTGTTTGCACTTGATTATATTCCTATGCACATTGTTATAAGGGCTGTGGATCTGTTTAATATGTATGTATGTATATATGTATATACTCATCGACTTGTAAGTTGCCATGTTCTTTGCCTTTGCCTAGCGGTTTCATGTGCAATTAATTGCTGCATCTATAATTTAGCTTCGCTTCCTTGGCCACGCCCAGTTACCAGCTGGCTTTGGTCTCATTTTCCGTTTTCAGTTTTCAGTTTTGGCCGCCTATTAAGTTCTATAAATATTAATATATATACTATATGTATCTATACATTCGTAGCCGGATTATAGATGCACACGTTGTTGTCGTAGTCTTCAGACATCCGCCTAATATTTTTTCTGCAGTTGTTCTTGTTGTTGCTGTTCTTGTATCTCTTACGCATGCATTTTTCGCTTTCAGTTTTGCGTGCGCTGTCAGTTTGTCTTTCTGTCTGTCTGTCTGTCTGTCTGTCTGTTTGTGTGTGTTTATTCATTTTGAAGGACAGACAGTCTATGTCTATGTGTCGATGTGCCTGGGTGTCGATCTGAATACCGACCAACGCCTGGCGATGGTGTGTCGCCCCAGTCTCAGTACTGCATACTTACATACATACTTATACACATATACTATACATACATATGCACACACATTTCACATTCTAGCCGCATAACGTGCAACTGACGCACAGTGCTGCAAATTCTTATCCCGGTTCGATTTTTCCATGTGCTAAAACTACTTAAGTTTGCAAAAAAAATCAAAACATTCACTTTTCGGAACATTAATCTGTTTTAGGTTTGAAATTTTATTTTTTTTTTACATAATAATCTTAAAGAAACCACTTCTAAGTAGTCTTCGAAAGATAATATTTTATTCATTTTATAATTTCCAAAAAATCTTCATTTTTATATGTATTTTTAAAAATTATTGTATTTTTAACCTGTTGTTTTTTATTCGTAATATGTGTTGGAATGGCACTTGATAAATGTAATCTCAATCATAATTGCCAATTGGTTCTCTGATCTAATGAAAGTTTTTGACTTGTTATGTAAATTAAAATTGCTGAAGTTGACCTTGAATTCAAATATTACGAATCAATTACAAAAAGTGACATGTAAGAACTTTAATTGAATATTCCCTTCTTTTTCCTATCTTGATAAATTCAAGAGTCCTGCAAAATAACGAGTAATGTTTACTTCCTGAATTCAACACGTTACTTTTAAAGTAACGAGGAAATAATATTGCTAATGACTATTTATAAGCCCTTGTCACTGCAGTGCTTCTACTACTACTAATTAATATTGCCCCCTTTTAGTACAGTGAGTAACGGTAACGCACAAATTGTTGCAAGTCCGCAATCTACACACACATATATATATCCAATTAGTCGTCCGCCTACGACACAGATACTTTTACGATACTTTTCCGCTCATTTTCCTCATTTTTCTTTGTGTGTTTTCTCGCGATATAAATGTCTATCGTGCATATCCGTTTTCCCACATACTAAGCGAATGTTTGATTGTATTCGTGAGTCGCGGCACGATCAGAAGATCTGAAACCTAGACAGAGATACATATGTATCTATGTATCTATTAGATATAAACATTGTCGTGCTGAATATGACTGATTATGGCAAAGATGCTGCAACGCATCGTGAATGCGAGTGGGTGGTAAGAGGTGGGAGGTGGGAGGGGTGAGTGGATATAGAGGTGAGTGGCATGTGGAGCGACTGTTTGTCTGACTGACAGGAGGTGCTAATTAGGGGCACACGCTACTTGACATCTGTATTTGTATGTATTTGTGTATGCAAGTGTGATCGATGCATACATATTTATTGAATGTTTGCCAATGGGTCTAAAGAACTGGAACCCAAAGAACTGCCCTCAAAATGTTTGCTCAAAGACGGAAAATGGATATGCAAACAAGAAGCAAAAATCAAAAGCAGTTTTTTTTTTGTATTTCGTATTTTGTATAATGAAGCGCTTCGCACCAATGAAAGCCAAGCGACTGCGACGCAAGCAGAGACGCAGGCAGAGACAGCGGCGATGCGCATCTAAGTTTTTTTCCTACATTTGTTGTCGCGGGGTAAAGGAGAGCTTTCGCAGACTCTCCGCCAAGCAAAGCGGCTGTGAATGTGAATGTGTGTTTGCCTTGCTTTTGCTGCTTGCTGCATACATACATACGCAATCACACAAACACTCACCCATACACATGTAGATATGTATGTACATACTGCGCTCATACATAAAATACATCGTCACGCGAGTGCAGCGAACTAATTCAAGGCTGCATACCACACGCTACAGCAAAGCAAAAATAAAGCTATCAATGTGTTGGTGCTGCCGCTGCTCTCTCTCCGCTTCGTTGGCCCGGCAGCAGTGAGCAGTGAGTGTGAGCGAAAAGCATTGCTCTCAGTTTGCACACAAAAATTATGTGAGTCTTTGTGTATGTGTGTGTGTGTGCTTTTGAGTGTGCAGTCAAGACAAGTTCAGCGCTAAACATTCAAAGCTGACCAAAGCTAAGCGCAAGACGCAGACTGAGACGCAGACTGAGACTGAAACTGAGACGCAGACTGAGACTCAGTAACTGCGACTGAGAATTTTGTAAGGTTGTATCATCATCATGATCATGAACATGATCATCATCATCATCGCCGTCATTTGGCGCTTGCCTTTTGTTTTCATTTCTGCTTTATAACGAGCTGCGAAGTCGGCACACGCTCTAATGCAATCAAAAGCAAACGAACGTCGCACACACTGTGAGACTGCAAAACTGGAACTGGAACTGAAACATACTCACACATATACATATCTTATGTATGTGCATATTCACTGACACACAAACAACTGCAAACCCGCTGTGTTCCCCACACCATTCAGTATTCAGTTCATTTGCTCAATTCTTTTGGTGTTTGTTGCTGTTGTTGCTCGTGTTGTTGACAGCGTAGGTGGTTGGTTGGGGTTGGGGGTGGTGCAGGGGAAAGTGGGGAATAGGTTGGTGCATTGGAACTGCTCTAATGGGGACAGCGAAATGTGTTGCGTTTGTTGTTGTTGTATGGAAAAACATTGTGGAAGTCGCCACATTTCATTTTCATTGTCTGCACAATCGCACATTGAGAGAAAATGCATGTGTTCCCCTCCCACTCTGACACACCACATCCCCCTGTGCCCCCACAGGTCTATCTATTATTGATATGCTCTATTATTATTTGCAGTTGGGCAGTTGCCTGTTTTGTGTTTGCACCTTCGCATTGTTGTTATTTGTTGTTTGTTTGCTGTTGTCCGTTGGGGTGAAGGTGAAAACTTTTTCACCTAACCGAGAGAGAGACGAGAGACAGCGGGAGAGAGACGAGAGAGACAGAACTAACGATCGTCGACCGACAATGAATGACGATCGGTTTTTATTATTGTTGTTGTTGTCGTCGAGTTTGTTGTTGTTGTTGCTGTTGTTGTGTGCTTGGTGTGTTAATGGGTTACAGTGCAATTGGGACAGTGTGCTTATCGCGAGTCTCTTTATTGAATTCCAATTGGATTTTTAACGAGCGCGTAGAAGTAGACTTTTGTTTTGGATAAGTCGAGGCTATATCCTATATAAGGAATTGATCTGTCTAAATAACTACATATCTGGTCCATAAAAACACAGAGTTCATATTATGGACTGATCAAAACATTTAAATAAGTATGTAATAAATATTAATAAAAAAATGTACATAAGAAAACATAGATAAAAAGAGCTAATGATTAAGAATCATATTCTGTATATTCTGTAGTTCTTATAAAAAGCTATTTTTGCAAAAGCTTCTTTCTCGACTTACAGTCGAACTTTCCTAACTCGAATCACCATTATCCAAAGAAATAGTTCGATTTAAGGAGATTTCGACTTACAAAGTCCTTTTTTTTAAGGTTATTAATTTTACTGCCACTCAATTAGCTCGAATAAGAGAAAAATTAAAAAATTAAATTAAAAAAAGTAACAGAAGTTCGAGTTATGGATGTTGAACTGTTTTGAAATAAAATAATATTCCTAATATTCCATTCAAAAAGAATGACCTGTCGACCAATTATTTAAGAAAATTTTAATTACTTCAATTTGCTTAATTTTGAAGTTTATCTAAATCGTGTTTTAATTTTAAAAATATTTAATATATCGTACCCTGGCATTGACTAACTTATCATGCTGTGCTTTTAATACAGTCGAACTTCCCTAACTCGAATCACCATTATCCACGAAAAAAGTTCGAGTTAGGGAGACTTCGAGTTAGGGAAGTAGAATTGTATGAACTTTTCCTAGTATTGCCACTCGATTTTGTTCGAGTTAGAGAAACTTCGAGTTAGGGAAGTTCGACTGTATGTTCTAATCTTGGTTACAACATTAACTGATTTGAGCATTTGGTTTGGTAATTGGCACACCCAATTCATCTTTTCCTATAGCCATAAACCTTTTAATTGTCTGGCGATGCATTACAATCAAAACTAATTAAACATTTTCATCAAAACTCGAACTCTGACTGATGAAGGCGTCATCAATCAATCCTGACAAAATGGCGTCCAAAATGACATCATAACGAACACACACAAAAGACACAAAAGACACAAGACAAGGCCCCCAATCTAAATCTAACTCACAAATATAACGAGGTGAGGCTCCTGCGTCTGTTCTACTATTAAAACCAAAAGTCAAATGCTGCAAAGTCAAAGGAGCTGGACTCTAAAATACCCTTTAAATAAGCTTATTATGTGTAGTTTAATAAAAATTCTTCTTGAATGAGTTAAAATTGTTAGGAGACTAGCAGATTTCCTTAAAAATTCGTCGAGAAAAAAAATATAAGAAAAAATGTAGAGAAAAGATTATTACATATTTTATTTCAAAATAAATATATTATTTTAGTAATTTAAGAACATATACTGGGTGCCACAGAAATCTCTTTCACTTGAATTTGACGTACATTTGTATGAAATTTACGTCATTTTTCAGGTGAAAGAGATTTCTGTGGCACCCCAGATAGTCTTTTAAAGTGTCTACACAAGATACAAGTTGACTTTCATAATCCATTTGTTTTTTGTATCTTTGCTTTTTTTATTTATCTGGCTTTGAATTTCAAAGAGAACAGATTCTTTAGAGTTTTTCTTTGGAATGTTCTTAGACTTACTTAAAGAATTATTTTAATATTTGAATTTTCTATCAACTGCGAGAATTATAAATTTAATTGATTAATTTTTCTAATATTTGTTAAGGAATTTCAGCAACACTCTCTAAATTTTCTGCTTTTACATAATAAAACATTAAAGATATATAGTCCGAAATGAACTGCATATTAAAAATGTTATCCTATCATTTCAAGTCAATTTTTATAAATATTTATGCAACTTAAACACCCCTTAAAGCAACCCAAGTGCGGGGTATTCAAATTATATCCGTTAAAACTTGAACCCAGCGGTCACCTGCGTCTTGCGTGCAACAAAACTAACAAGACACAAATAAAATACAAAAAAAATGAAGAAAAAACAAGCGAACAATTTTAGATAAGTCGCCAAACAAATGCATGAAAAATAAAACGAGATAAATGAAATACAACAAAATCGAGAAAAATAGAAAAAAAAGCAACAATTGCCAATGCAGCAATCAACAAAATTGCAAAGTGCATTTTGCAGTGGCAACGTTTTGCACTTGAGGCAAACGCAGGAGGGTGTTGGAGGGAAGAGGTGAGGCGGGGTAAGGTGAGAAGGGGAAGGGGGGCTGGGAGGTGACGGGGTGACGCTTAGACGGCGGTGACGGTGGTGACAGTGACGTGCTCGGCCCGGTTCGCTGGCTGGCAATGGACAAATGAACGCCCCTGACATCGTTAGTTGTTGTTGTTGCTGTTGCTGTTGTCGTTGTTGCAGTTGTTTGTTTCAGTTGTTATTGCTTATGCAGTTGTTGTTGTTGCTTGTGTTTGTGTTGCTGCTGCTTTAGTTGTAATTGTAATTGTCGTTAGGCGATTTGCCGTCCGGGGGACACGCAGAAATCCTGATTTGGCTATAACAACGCACATTTTGAAAAGCGCGACACGATTTGAAATTCAAATTGCCAATGCGACGATGCCAAAAGGCAGCCAAGAAATGCGTGCAACGTCTTGTTGTTGTTGTTGCCGTTGTTTGACGATTTAGCCATGAGCCATGGCTAAAAGCATAAAAACGAAAAAAAAAAAAACAAAAACACATGCATTGGCAACTAGAATAGAAAAATGGCAGTTAACTAATCAACAACAACCAAAGTGGACCAGGGATGGGCACAGCCACAACGCGGATAATTGGCCAAGTAAATCAAACAAAAACACTTTGAGAATAAATGTAGAAGATGGGAAGAATAAAACAGCAAGGAATATTATGTAAAATTAGAATTTTATCTATATTTATAAATTGAAATAAAACTGCAACTTTTTTTAATTTTTGAGACAGAAAAGGCAACATATATTGATCAGATTAAATAATATTCGTTCGAATTTATACAGGTAAATGAATGAAATGCCAAATTAAAATGTACTAATACAAATTTGCACAGATTTCATTTGCTTTTCAGGTCTTTTCGAGGAGAACAGCTTAATTTTTAATATGTTTTCATACTCACACATTTATAAAATTATTTTATAGTCACAATCTTATTTATGAATACTTTTTAATTTTAAAAAATTGATTTCTGTCAATTGATTTTAAGCAAATTTAAATAAGAAAATAAATAAATATATAATGAAATATCAAAAAAAATTGAAACCAAGGAAAGGATATTTTAAATATAATATAATATAAATTATAAATTTGCTGAATCAATTAATTGACTACTTTTTACACATATAGCAGAAGTTTGCTACGGTTATAAAATACAGGAAATGCAGAAACAAACTATAATAATTTTAAAGTTAAAGCTTATAAATTCTAAAAAATTTAAATTAACTAAATTGCATGTGATTTTTTTCTCAAAATTCTTTAAATGTTCTGTTCTTCAGCTGTCTGCAATTGCTGGGAATATCTTGTCGCTTGTCGCCAGCCCTGAAGTGAGCGGATAAAGTAACGAACGCAGAAATTAACGCACTTTTCAAATTCAAACTGCTTGGTCGTGTGTCGTGTGTGTGGAACCCCTTGACATTAATAACGTGGCCAAGTCAAAGTCTAACCCGCCGCCGGTCGCTTGCCACTTTGCCACTTGCAACTTTGTGTCGCTTGTCGATTGTCGAGCTGTGTGAGCTAAACGCAATGAAGACTTTGCAGTGTGACAAAAAGGGGCGAGGGGGGCGCAGAGAGGGCGGTTGGCCGCAATAGAACCTTGGACTGATGCTGAACCCTCTAAACAAAAGTGAGCAATCTTTGCAGCCGTCGTCATCCGTCGTTGGCCGTTTACAATGTCAACGGCTTGTTAGGCACATCTCAGTCGACGTCGCAGTTGCAGTCGCCGTTTCAGTCGGCAGTGATTGGGCAAATTGTTGGCGGCCCGAAAAAAAAGGTGCCCACTCATCAAGGGTATCCTTGAAACTGAAAATTAAAGTTCAATGCTTGTGCGGCGCTTGAACTCGACAGCGACGGCGACGGCGACGGCGACAGCGACGGCGACGGCGACAGGACACGACCCAGCCAAAAAAGCAAAGTCGTCTGGCGGCTGTCAGCCAAGCAGCCCAAACAGTCCAAGCAACCCCAAACAGCCCCCCAAAGCCGACTACAATAATGATTGCGCCCATTTTTATGTCTGTTTCTTTTCTTTCTTTTTTTTTACGGCTGAACTCGAACGAAAATTTCAAGTTCAAGGTTGCCGGAAAGCAGCCGCCCTAACAACAACAACAACAACAATAACAACAACACTTGCCACAACTCATCCAGCCCAGACAGCAAAGGGGAGGGTGGGAGGTAGGTAGGCATATACACATAAAACTCAAACTCGTCGTCGACTTTGTCTAAGTCTGCCTCTCTCACTCTCTCTCTCTCTTTCTCGCTCTGTCTCGGCCCAGGCACGCACACAAAATGGTTGCCACTTTGCGGGGAGTGTGGGCCGCCATTTTATCTGCCTGCTTGTGTGCGTGTGCGTGTGAAAAGGCCCAATACAAATGCAAATCGTTTCCTACACACTGAAATGTTGACGCAGTGGCAATATCCTTTTGACCTTGAGCGCACAATTTCCACACGCAAAAATTTATTGACCTGCCAGCGACGCGACGCAGGGGGGGAGGCAGGCGACTTTACCCCCTTCCTTGGGGGTGGCATTGAGTTTTGTGTTTGTGTCTGTGACTTGGCTTCGTTATGCTGTCTCTTTCGCACCCAAATGCCCAGCTAAAGGAAACATGAAAACCCAAAAGGCAACAAAACCACAACAACAACAACAACAACAGCAGCAACAAATTATAGCCAACAACCCGCAACCCGCAACCCGCGCTCAGCCCTGTCTGGGTTTTTAGAAAAGGAAGTAGGTGCCCGCAAAGTTAACTGTGGTTTGGGGTTGGTGTCTCGGGTTTGTGCTTGTTTTCGGTGACTGTTGCTTGTATGTGTGTGTGTGTGTGCTTGTGTGTGTCTGCTAAGTCTCCTCTTTGTGTGCTTGTGTGAATTGAAGCAATTTCTCAGAACCCGTCGTAGTTTTGTGTTTGCTTTCGTGTCAATAGACGCTTGTTAGACAATCGTCGGTGCAGGGGAACATCCTGTCGGGATTTAATATAAGTACTAAAGTGAGTGGCCTTTTTATCTGTTACGTCTCGCAAGGAGCAGCTATTTATTGCCGACACTGTACACATATTCAAAGTAATTACATTTCTCTTAAGCCCTCCATAATTTTAACACTATTCTCCATTTTATTGTTAAATATATTCGCATTATTTTCTACACTTAATATATTTCGATATCTCCACACTTAGCCAAGTAACTCACCCTATTCGCCATTCTCGAAAAATCAATAAAACTAATTTAGCACATATGCAAACCAAGTCGAAATGTTGCGACTTAGCATAGACACAAATAATTATTTGGACACAGTCGAAAAGTTGCAGCTTAGCAAAGACACAAATAATTATTTGGACACAGTGGCTGCCAAACTGTAGCACAACTCGAGAGCTTTAAAAGTTGCTCGAATTCGCAGACGCAGCCAGCTTCACGTGATTAAAAGCTTTCGCGAGTTCGAAACAACATACTGCCAACTTAATGCGAATGCGAAATATGCGCAGCCAACTTCACGTATTGGCGCGAAAATAAATTTAAAATAATTTTTAAAAGCCGACTTACCGTCCAGTTTATCCAGCCGCTTATCAATGTTCAAACATTTCGACATTAGCTTCTCCACCAGCAACGGATTCGCTGAGGCGCTGGTCACAGTCACAAAACGTGACTCCTCCGGCGTGCAATCTCCATTGCTGTTGTTGTTGTTGTTGTTGAGCAAATCGCAAGGAAGAAGGAAGCCTGCAAAATATTCAAAGAAACAAAAAAGTAATGAATTGTTAAGTTTATTAATATTGGAAACTAACCGTTTCTTTTGGCCGAGTTGGACGCTGAATTGGATCCGAAGGCAAGCAGCGCCTGGCCATGGACATTGTTGTTGTTGTTGTTGGCATTGCTGCCGCTGTCGGCGAGGCTGGCGCCGACGGAGTCGACGAGGCCCTGGACACTCAACTGGACATTCTCTTTGGCAAGCAGATCATCGCCGGCGACAACGGCGGCCGCAACGCTGGCAAAATCGTTATCGCTGATATCGACGACATTGTTGTTGTTCTCCTCCTAGGAAAGAGATAGCATAGAGGAAAAAGGCAAAAGCAAAAGTTTGTGTTTTTTTTTTGTAGTTTTGTTTTGTTGGGGAAGAAAAGAGCAAAGGAAATAAAAATATAAATGGTAAACTTTTCAATGAGTGCGCTCTTAAAATGTTGAGAGTAGAGAAAAACAAGCATAAAAGTCCTGCGCAAAGAGAGTTTGTATGTGTGTAAGTATGAGTGAGTGATTGTGTGTGCATGTGTGTGTGTGTTGTTAAACTTGTCTGTGTGTTTTCTTGGCGGATGTACATTTTCGACTTTGACCTCAACGGTCGCCAAATCGGACAGCAGGCTCTCGATCTCAAAGTTGCTCTCGGAGAGCGTGCGAAAAAGCTCATCGGAAGAGTCGCTGCCGCAGAGAGGCTCCACCACCACATTCACATTCCGCGCCGCTGAGCCGCTCAGTTCCTGGCTGCCTGCTGTCTGCTGTTGTTGTTGTTGTTGCTGTTGTAGCTGTAGTTGTAATTGTTGTTGCTGCTGATGCTGATGCTGTTGTTGAAGCTGCTGCAGGTGATGTTGTTGTAGTGCGTTGTTGTTGTTGCTGTTGTTTGTTTGAAGCGTGGGATTGATGTTCTCAGCATTGACTGTGGAATCATCCTGCAGCGAGAGAGAAAGTACACAAATATACATATATGCGTGTTAATCAGGGGGAATCACACCTCAATGTCGTACCGTTAAGCATGTTGCCAAGTCTAGGCCACCAACAAGACGACCATCGTTATCCGGACACCAGAGCAGTGCGTCATCGATAAATGGCATCGCTGATAGGGCAAAGCCTGCACTGCAAATACTGTTAACTGCCAGCGTGTAGCCGTTTCCTATTTCCCCTTCACTTGAAAATATTTATATATATATAAATCTTTATATATATATTGTATATACCCTTTGGGTATTTTTAAGTTTAACTCTCTTTTTACTTTTCTGCTTTTCTTCGAATTTCGTTTATAACTTTTTTCGTATCACACGTTTGATTTTTCTCAATTTAAAGTTTTCACAAATTTTTATGCAAATATTTTTGTAGGCACTTTTGTTAAGACGGTTTTGGTTTGGTTTCCGATTTATTATTATATATGTTTGTATATAAAGTTTGTATATATTTATTTAATTGATTTTTAGGTAAAACTTGTAGTCTTTTGTTTGATTTGGACGTTTGTCGTTTAAACCAAAAAAAAATTATTGTAAAAAATAAGAACACTTTCGAAAATTCGATTAATTACTATGCGTATAACGTATGTATATCAGTTTTGATTATGTTATTGTTATTATTATTATTTTGGCTTTAATTTGTAAAGAGTTTTGTTGATTTTTTTTTTTATTTTTTGATTTTTTTCGTTCAGCTGCTGATTTTTTACTCTTAAAGTCTGTAACGAGAGGAAGAACAAGAATTTATATTATTAGTAATGAAATACATTAAATATTATCAATTATTATGTTATGATAATGATGTTTTTTTGAAAATAAAGCATTTTCAGAGCCTTAATTAGGTAAATATCTTTTTGGTTGCTCCCTATAAGTATCTGTATATTTATCCTATGTTTAAAGAGTTCAATAATCTTAAAGATTTAATTGCTATTCTTGTTTAATCGTTTTTCCAATGCGCATTACAAGAAATAATAACAATTAGACGCTTTAATTGCATTCATGAAAAAGTTTCCATAATTTCATTTGATTTGCGACGAAAACTCAAAACGAGGATGAGGCGCAATGATGATGATGATCAATGTAAAAGAAGATGGAAAGTCGTTGTTGCATTTCATTTCATTGTTGAAATATTTTCTGTTTATGCTTTGTTGCTTCCGGTTATAGCACGAAATTTTTCATTTGAATCAAAGTTAATTTCATTTTAAAGTTCAATAACATTTCAAATTGCGAATTACAACATAAGACGAAATTAAACAAAAAAACAACAACAACAAAAACAGAGCCCTGCAAGGGGGAAGGGGGGGGGTGTGAAGTGTGCAACAGCTGCAAATAAAGCGCAGCAAAGAAAAACCAAAAGAAAACAAAGAGTTCGGCAAGTAAAATTTTGCAAGAAAAACCAAAACAAGCAGCAGCCGCAACAGCAACAAAACAACAACTTTTTACATAACATGTTATTGAACTGCATGCAAAGCAACAACAACAACAACAAGTTTTACTTGCAGTTGCTGCTGCTGCTGCTGCTGCAATTCGCTCTCTCTAAGCTGCCAAATCCATTGCAAGTGAAAGTCTAGCAACAACAACAACAATCAAACAGCAGCAACAACTGCAAGTCGCAAAAAGTTCGTTAACATTGAACTACGAAACGAAACAAACGACGACAACAGCGACGGCGACAGCGACGTCGACTGCAAGCTTGAAAGCGCAATAACAACAACAACAACAACAGCAGCTGCATGTTGTACATTTTTGCTAGCTTAGGCGAGAGAGAGAGTAAGTACATTGAACAGCAACAACAACAATAATCGACATTACAACATTGCGCTGCCTAACACTCTGCCGTGTATGCTGACGTCGACGTCGCTGCTGGCGTCGCTGCCAGTTGCGCTTGCGCTGGTTTTTCCAATTGCATGCCAGTTTGCAATTGTTGTTGCTGTTGTTATTGTTGGTGATGCGCATGCGGCGCGGAAAACTCGTTTTCCATTATTCAATACAAGCAGCAGCTGGCAGCGACGGCTATTCACTTTTCTGCTGCAAGTTCATAGAAGAAAACTTGAAAGAAAAGCCAAGAAAAGAAACAACAACAACATGATGTTGTTACCTTTCGTTTGCATTAGATATTGTTATTGTTGTTGCTGTTGCTGTTGTTGCTGTTGTTGTAAAGTGGCGCCACAGTTGGCATCTTCAGCTGCCGCCTAATGCACAATGATTACAAGATGTCGACGTTTATGCAAAATACTCGTATTGCCCTTGCCTTCTGTCTAATAACAGTGCAACGGTGCGTATACACAATCTTTGATTAGCCAGACCAACAACAACGATTGATTAGACACTCGAACAACAGACACGTTCAACATTGAGCAGCTTTGAGCACTTCCTGGTGCTCTGGCTTTTCATAGTTGTTGTTGTTGTTGTTGTTGATTTTGATCAGAATACGAGTATTCTCGAAATGGGCGTGGCTAAAATGTCGCCTTGATAAAGAAAACAGCAAACGAGATGTAGAAAGAAGTAAAAGTATTTCAAGTCAAACTTCTTCTACTCTAAATACCGTGTATCAAATTCTAATGAACTTTTAGAAATTCACAATTGTGGAAATTTCGGAACAAATCTGTAGTTTAGATTTTAATTATAATAAAGAGTATCAAAGTTACAGGTATCGAGATTAGTGGACTTTAGATCCCTTATCTATTGGCAAATGGCCGTGTTCACCAAATAAAATCGACAACAGAATATCGATGAAATTTGTATGATTATTCTGGTGAACGGCAGTGATGAGTAATCATGATTTCAAAATTTGGTGATTATGACGACTGAAAATTCATCACCAAAATAGTACGCTGAAATTCTGTGATTGTGATTTATTGTTATCGATACAACAAATCGTAATCAACAGAACACTAGATTTGAAAATAAATAGGACAATATTAACAAGGAAACCAATTTTTTTTTTTTTAATTAAAAGAAGACGTTCGAATCCGCGTATTTTTAAGGAATATGGTTAGGAAATTATTTATTAATGCAATATATCATCTATTATTTTAAATCTGGTCTTTTGCTGTGTTCATTCCCATTACATTATTTATTTTGCGCCAAACTGTTTTGAATTTTTTTTAATAAATATTTAAAACTTTGAGAAAAAAGGAAATGCCAACTTCGATTTTGCCTTACAATTTCATCAAAGCGTTCACCAGAAGCCCATCAAAAATTGTTTGATTTGTGATACATGATAACTGATTGATTAGTTCTGGTGAACACGGACAATGATGTCACTTATTCATCCAGCGACTTTTAACCATCTTAACTCCATTAATTTTGTTTTGGCTAACAATTGTATCAATTAATCGGGTTTCAATGAAAAATGGACAACTAACTGAAGTGAGCATATTGTGGAGAGTTAAATTCATTTAATTATGTCGTAAGAATTTGATTAAATGTTAAAGCATAATTTCAAAATTTTGAATTTTCTGGAAAGCTAAGTTTGCTTAAAAGTCAATTTCTTGTAGCACAAAATTATTTTGACTAAATTATGATAATTTTAATGCAGAATGAATTCAGATGCCCAACCATAGTCACAATAACATAACGGAAATCGCAACAGATTTGGCAAAGTTATGAAAGCTTAAAGTAGTTTACATTCTTGACCTCACAACATTTATCTACAAGTCATTTACAGTTTACATTACTTGAATATTAAATGAATAAGGAAAATTCTAATGAATGAATTTTAATAAACTTTTAATTGTACTCTAAGCGCCCCCCAAATGTCTTAAATTCAATATTATATACTTTGTCTAATTTTGTAAATAAATAAATAAATAATGAAATTTTCATTACTCACCTCTGATATACAAATATATTTTGCATTAATTTATCCTAAACGTGTTGTAAATATTGTTGCACGTTTTATTCCGTTAAAAGGTTTTTCTTGTTGTATATAATTTTATATTTATATATATTTAATTATATAATTATATTGTATAAGCTATAGCTTTGTTTTATTATTATCCACAAGGCAGTGTAAAGTTGTCCAAAATTTGATTAAAGTTGTTACTTTAAATGTAATTGTGTAATTGTTTTTGTTGATTTGTTGTTGCAAGGATCCCGGAAGAAGAAGCAGGCGTGGTGGTAGCTGGTTGTTGGCAACGTTTCTCTGATTGCGTTTGATTGTGTGGAAGAGGTGAGAAAAGTCTTTTTGCTTGCCACCTTTGGTTTTATTTTACAACGTATGCGATAGATGTACAAGCAGTATACACTTTTATTGTCATTAGCAACATGGCTGACCAAATTGACCAAATTAGCATGTGTTCCCAGTTCTCTGCTTTGGGCACGCATTTATGGTGTTTAAACGTGCGCTGAGGCATTTAGTCCACTGGGCCAGAGGGGCCACGGGGCCGAAGGGGCCAGAGGCGCGAATCGTCCTCGTCCTTGTCGTCGTCGTTCCCCCTTCGTGAATCGGGAAGGGCAGGGAAGGGAACCGTTGACTAACGTTGGCAATTTCCCCTCTTATCTGTGATTGCTGTGCGGTGGCCTCTGCAAAGGGAAAAGCGGAAAGTCGAAAAGGAAAACAATTAATAATAAAATTTAATTAATTTTTCTAAATTTATAATTAATACCCCTTTTTGTCAGGGACTGCGAATAATAGTTATGAGATTAAAAAAATCAAAGCAGAAAAAAGCGTCCTAGAAGAGTGGGAAAAACGGACATATTTAATTTTTTATAGCCAAATTCGAAAAGAGGATAAACTTTTATTTTTAATTTTTATAAAAAAATTATTTTTAATTAAATTAAAATTAATTTAAATGATAAAAATCTAAAACAATTTATCTTTTTTCAATTTTTATATAAAAATTAAACCCTAATAAAAATTGACACATAACTCTTATTTGTTGATTTTTATTATAAAAATTGAAAATAAAAATCAAATCGAAATATCTTTTGAACCAAAGAAGCCACTTATATTTAGGTCTATATATGATGTGGCTTCTTTGGCTCAAAAGATATTTCGATTTGATTTTTATTTTCAATTTTTATAATAAAAATCAGCAAATAAAAATTATGAGTCAATTTTTATAATAAAAATCAGCAAATAAAAATTATGAGTCAATTTTTATAATAAAAATTGGAAACAAGAGTTAGGGTTTAATTTTTATATAAAAATTGAAAAATAATAAGTGCTTTTCATTTTTATCATTTAAATTAATTTCAATTTAATTAAGAATAATTCTTTTATAAAAATCAGTCAATAACTCTTATTTTTTAATTTTTTGGCAAAAAACTTATAAGTGTTACAGTCCCTGCATGTATTATTTTATTCAAATTTAAATAATATATTAAATATTTAAATTGAAATTTTTATGAATAAATCATAGCATGATTTAAATTTCTTAATATTAATTTTAATGTAATAATTTATACTCCCACTCCATTTAATAACACTTTTTATATTTAATATAATGCGTTCAATATACAACATGTACTATATCTAATAGATGCTACTCAAGTAGTAATTAATAAATATTTAAGTAGCTGTCTACACACATATTTACCTACAAATAATTAGAAAACATTTACACATACATAGAAATCAAGTTATGCATGCACAAAGTACATATTAACATGCTTTGTTAGGCAAAGCTTTCTCGCCTGCAATCGTCGCACGAGTATGAGCTTTTCATTGCCTAGTCACAACAACAACAACACCGACAACAACAAAAAGAACAAAATAAAAGCTACGCAAATAGCTGCAAAAAAATGCGTTTGACTTGCGCTCTTTGGGGCTTTGACTCGACAACAAAGCGACGCGACGCGACGCGCGACAAGGTGCAAAGAGTTGATCGGTTAAGGTGCTGCGTGTGGTGTAAAGAGAGGGGCAGACGAGAGAGAGAGAGAGGTTGGTTTGGTTGTGAGCGCCGGCGTCTTTGTTGATGCTCATTTACTGCGTAAATAGTATGTTTTTCGCCTAGTGCTCTTGCTCTTACTTCTGCTCTTGGCATTGTTATTGTTATTGTTGTAGCTTTTGGATTGTAGTTGTAGTTGTTGCTGGGCATATTTGCTGTATGTATGTATGTATATTTATGTGTCTATTCGTGTTGTGTATGTGTGTGCATCGTGACCTTCTCACACTGTCATGGCTACGTATAAAAATTGTATAAAAATAAAAGCTTTCGTTTTATAATTTGTATGCAGCTCCAAGCGCGTGAGTGTGTGCGTGTATGCGTGTGTGCGTGTATGCGTATATCTGTGTGTGTGTGCGTGAAGAACATAAGCGACTCGTGCTTAAACGACAACAACAACAATAATAATTATATTTCATTGAACAAAATATATTATTTATGTTTCGCTCAAGATCGCATTTTTGCCAGCTTAAAGTTGTTTTTTTATTCTTGTTGTTGTTTGTTGTTGTCTCTGCAAAGCTTTGCAACATTTAACGTCATTTGGTTTATTTACTTCCGACTTTGTTGTATAAAAAGATTAAGCTTAAGAATATGCCATAAAATGTATGTATGTTTGTTGAATTTGGTGATATGTGAAGTCGTCGTCACAGGTGTTGAGAGATACACTACTGGCCAAATTAATAAGTAAACTCTTTCTTTTACTATAACATCTATTGTAAGTTTAGTCTTCAAATTTACAAAATATATTTGGAAAGGTCATCTAAATTCATCTAAATAAACTCATTAAGTACCCATTGAAATATTCGAATTTTAAAAAGAGTCAACTTTCAAAACTTTTTTCCTTGATTTTTTTAAAAAAATGTTGGGATGCAAAAACATTCTCCAAACAATTTTAGGAGAGACTGGAAGAAAAACTTTTCAAAAATCTTTTCGCTTATATTTTTTTATAATTTTTTGAAAATTGCTTAAAAGGCAATTAAATTGTTTAAAAAAATTGTTTAAAGAATGTTTTTGCGTCCCAACATCTTTTTTTTAAATCGAGGAAAAAAGTTTGAAAGTTGACGTTTTTAAAATTCGAATATTTGAATGGGTACTTAATGAGTTAAGGAAAGTTTTAGATCATTCAAACGGAATTTAAATGACCTTTCCAAATGTATTTTTTAAATATGAAAACTTGACTTACATTAGCTGTTATAGTAAAAAAAAATGTAATTATTAATTTGGCCAGTAGTGTAAGTATGTACAGTTGCGGTCAAAAAAATAGTAGTGCGTGCAATGAATTTACAAAAACTTAAAATTTAATGACTTTTCATTTATCCAAATTTTTTATTTAATTTTTTTAAGATACGTTATTATATTGTTAATCTATCTGAGAAATCAAAGATAGTGAACAGTTATTATTTTTCGACTTAGGAATTTTTTCTTGCAATAGCCTGAAAAATGGGCGGTCAAAATAATAGTAGTGATGAACATATTCAAAAATATTAATGATGAAAACGATCCAAAACCCCCTTTTTTTTATTCAAAAGGTTAGATATGTGAAATGCACTTAATAATAAACAAATTTAGTAAATTGTTGTGAAGCCTTTATCTTGAATTACCGCCTTACAACGACGGATCATGGCTTTTACATCGTTCTGTTTGTATTGAGCTCCAGGCGCTCCTAGCGATCTTCCAAAGATGAATATTATTTGTTGGTTGGTGCTTGGCAATATCCTTCTTCATATCGGACCACAAATTTTCAATGGGATTCAGATCGGGGGTCCGTGGTGACCACTCCACTACATTAACATTTTTCTATGCGAACTATTCTTTCGAAGATTTGCTGATATGCTTTGGGTCTATGTCCTGTTGGAACCTCCAAATTATCGGCATATCATCTGAAAAATACGGTAGCATAGTGTCCTGCAAAATTTTCACTTGTTCGTGCCTTTCCATTATGGTTATGATCCATTATATGGGTTGGACCCAATAATGTGAAAATGCGCCCAGGTTATTATTCTCATACTACAATGTTTGATAGTCCTGCAGGTGAATCTGGGCTGATATTCGGACTTTAACGGATACCTTACATGTTGTCGAGATCCTCGACCAGTAATAAAAATAATTTTGGACACATCCGACCACTAGAGGTTTCTTTATTTCTCTAGGGTCAATTCAGATGATCCTTTGCAAATCGAAATCGCTTTTGGGCAGGTATTTTTTTCAATAACGGGATTTTTCACGGGCTTCTTTCTGCCAGATTATTATTTCGCAAACATCTAAGAATGTTTTACACACTTTGGTCCATACCAAAGTCCTTTTTTTAAGTGCTGCAGGAGCAAAAGGGTCGCGTTTCAAAAACCTCACTACTTTTGTCACTTGTCTTTTGGACATGGATCGAGGTCTTCCACATTTATCCTATTTTGGCGACTACTTAATGGCGTTTCTGATTATGGTTGGCAATCATCTAATCAAATTTTTCCACTTCCTTAAACGTTATCCTTTTTGAAATAAATTTTTTATAGGAGCACGCTTTTCTGGAGTGCAATGCTTGCCACGCCCCATTGTAACAACTCTAAGCAAAATATTTTTTATACAATTTATAGAAAATTATCAAATAACAATTATATATATCAAATCAAGTGCCTTTCCTGCTTAATATCCTTTTTTTCCACTTTTAATGCATTCACTACTATTATTTTGACCGCCCATTTTTCAGACTATTACAAGAAAAAAATTCCTAAGTCGAAAAATAATAACTGTTCACTATCTTTGATTTCTCAGATAGATTTACAATATAATAACGTATCTTAAAAAAATTAAATAAAAAATTTGGATAAATTAAAAGTCTTTAAATTTTGAGCTTTTGTAAGTTCATTGCAGGCACTACTATTATTTTGACCGCAGCTGTATGTATGTACTGTATTTATCAACGTGTTGCAGCACTTTTCAAGGTCATCTATGACTATTGTTCTTAACTCGACTAACTCGATGTTTCAACTTATTTATTTACATAATTTGCAGTTTGTTGTTGTAATTGAATGCGTCCTTTAGCTAATTAAGCTAAAACTTTAGTTCGTTGCTGACTGTTTAACACTTAGTCATACTTCAAAAACAAAACAAATAAAATGAAATTAAATTTATCAAAATCAATTTAGCAAGTGGGCAATTCGTAACCTTCCTCGAAATCAATTTTTTCTCTATTTTTGTATTTATTTATTTTTTATTTTTCATTTTTATTTTAACCGCATACAAAAAGCAAAAATAGTTGCATGGCAAGTTGATTATTTTGTATTTTACTTTGTTGTTGTAATTTACGCTTATTGTTGTTGTTCTTATTGTAACCTTCTTTTTCTGATCGATTCAAGTTTAAGGTCGTTCCCTACCTCCACCCCACCCCACCTGTCCCCAGTCTTGAGTCTAGACAATAGATCCAAACCCTTGAGTCGCTAATGCCCACTAATGTGGCTTGTAGGGTATTTTTGTTGTTGTTGGCCGCCCAAGGGCGTAGCGAATGTTGCTGTTGTATTTTGTTGTTGCACGCAGTATACATATGTATGTATGTATATGTAATATGTATGAATTACATATGTACATATGTATGTCTACGACTAAAGATCCGTCTGCTGTCGATGCTCGGTATAATGCATGTTTTAACGGTACATGTGTTCATTACTGAAAGTCGTTCCAGGCACATTGACACAAAACTCATTTGCATTTGCTGTCAAAGCAAATGAAAAATAAATAAACTAATAAACAATATTATGTATACAGAAGATTTAATTAATTTTATGGAAATCCGAATGAAAATCAAATCAAATACAGTCGAACTTCCCTAACTCGAACTTCCCTAACTCGAAGTTTCTCTAACTCGAACAAAATCGAGTGGCAATAGCGTTTACTAGGCAAATTCCATACAATTCTACTTCCCTAACTCGAACTTCCCTAACTCGAATTTCTCCCTAACTCGAACAAAAATATTGGCCCGTACTTCTGAAAGTCGAATTTTTCGGGAAAATCTCCAATAAAGTTTGAATTTTTTTTTCTTTTCTGCTTTATGCTTTCGTTAACGGATCGTTTGGATATGTAATATTGATGTACACTAACATATGGTGATGTAATATGATAAAATATTGCATCAACAAATTTTTAGGCTTGTGAAATTGATATAGGAAAGATGTTCGAAATGTACTTCTTTGTCAGCACACCAGCTCATTAATATTTATCATGGCACCAGCACGTGTATTCAAATTTTTATCTCTTTAAGAAATTTTTAAACTTATTTGTTATGAAATTGAAAAGTGGACCAGTTAAAATTATATTAAAAAATGGAAAATTAATTTTGTCATTTGATTCGGGAACGTCTTCTGGATACAGCAAAAGAACGATAAAACCTATTTTTGAGAATATCGACAGGTCTTGAACAAACTAAAATTTGTTTTGTTGAAAATAACAAGAAAAGTTTGCAATTTGAAATGTATTTATGAATGAAAGAAATTGTAGTTTCATTTAAAAAACTAAAAAAAAAAATTCCCTAACTCGAAGTCTCCCTAACTCGAACTTTTTTCGTGGATAATGGTGATTCGAGTTAGGGAAGTTTGACTGTATTACAATTTTATAACAGTTGAGTAATGAATTAAATAAAAATATAAAATACAGTCGAACTTCCCTAACTCGAACTTCCCTAACTCGAAGTTTCTCTAACTCGAACAAAATCGAGTGGCAATACTAGGCAAATTTCATACAATTCTACTTCCCTAACTCGAAGTCTCCCAAACTCGAACTTTTTTCGTGGATAATGGTGATTCGAGTTAGGGAAGTTCGACTGTAATAATGATCTCTGTACAAGTATTATAAATGTGAAATATGCCAGATTAAACTACTCTTCAAAACAAAGCAACATTGTCTTTGTTATGAATTCATAATGTTAAATTCTTCGTCTTTAAATACATATTAATTTGTGCAATAAAAGTTTTAAAGTTAAACCGATTAACCTTCAGTTAAACATACCCCAAAAATACTTGTATGTATATTTTGATTAAGGCTAAGAATGTGATGTGATTAAGTACTTAAGATGGCAACTAAAATTCATGCTAACAAAGAACTGGGCGCAACTTGCATTCTAATAAATTTCCTGAAATCACCATAAATTCATGTGTTAAATGGAAAATTTATTCACTGCCATAAATAGTGTGATTCGTCGACTGGCATAAGAAATAAGACAAGAGAGACATGTGTAGATAGATACAAACATATCGAGCCCTATTTGCGACAATAACGTATGCGCCAAAACGCAATTTTACAGGAGAGAGTTTTTTAGGTTTCGTTAAGTGGATTTCTTCGTGTTATTTGTCGCTTACGTTATTATTCACAGGTCAATATCTCCGTAAATATATAAAATAAAAATGTAATATTTTAGGTGCAGATGCGGGTGGTGTTTATAAACATATTGGCATAAGAAAAAAAATTTCGGAAAATGGCGCATACGTTATTGTCGCAAATAGGGCTCGATATATGCACATATTATGTACAATGTATAATAGAGTGCATAGAAATATATCTTAAATGTCGCGCCTATTGTTGATGTTGTTGCCGCTAAGCTGTAAACTGTAAATTCAAAATAAAATACAATAAATGCTTGTAATACTATTAAAAACAGAATAGTCAAGCGCTACTAACCTTAGACAAAAACAAAAAGCAAAAGCAAAAGGCATATCTAACTACAAAATATACATAGATACATTTATACACACAAACATAGATACATATACTCAGCAGCTAGTGCATGTGTATTTGTATATGCGTGTATCTATGTGAGTGTCTGTATAAAATACGCAACCTTCAAAAAATCTAACAAAGCAAACTTGTTCAATAGTCATATGCGTATCAGGAAGTCAACATTTCAAGGATTGACTCATTGAAAAGTCGAATGCGACGACGACGACGGCAACAACAGAAACAAGTTAGTCGCTAATACACACACACTTACATATACACGTGCACTGCACACACAATGAAATGCAGACACATTTATATTAGACGAAAAACTTTGAAAAAGCGCGCCGGCAAAATGCACTGCAAAAAAATATTTACAGTAAAGCGCGCACTCACACACACACACACAGAAAGACGCAGCTCTCTGAGATCACTTGCAGTTGCAGTCAGCGCACGACTGCAGTTGCCGCTCTCACTCTCGCTCTCACATCATGCGAGCTTTTTGAGCGGCCATTGCATGGGATGAGAGTAAAAGGAATTGAGTTCATGTATTTGTGAGCGTTGTGTGCAGCGCTCTTACATGCGCTCTCTTCTCTTAACGTGCTGCTGTGTTTGCTGCATTGTCAAATAAAAAGTGCAAATACCGTACGATTTGTTTTTGTTGTCGCTGCTGCTGCCGCTGCCGCTGCCGCTGCTGCTGCTGCCGATGTCGATGCTCCAACAGAGGTAGCGGTACAATTTTACTTTTCATTGTGAAATGATTTAAAAAATAAAAGTTATTATGGATGAGAAAATTTCTGAAATGATTGTCTGCATTTAATATGTATGAGTTGGATTACTTTGCTTGGCCATACATAATTAAAAGTTCAATATGTGAACCTTCAACCTGGATTGTGGAACCTCCAGTTAAAACCATTTCGGGTTCACTGCTCACACTCAAGGCACTAAGCCAGGTCTTAATGGCTCCACTTCTGTCAGCCAACAAAATTAAATTTCAATAACGCGATAACTTCTTCAACCAAAAACAAAATAAAGTCAAAAGCAACAGCAACAACTTCAATTGAAATTCGTGCCGTCGATCGCATGGAAGGTCGTTGCATTAAAAGAGTTTAATGACCAAGGAAACTCTGCCGAAATATGAAACAAAAGCTTCAATCCAACAACAATGACGCTGCGTAAGCTGCAGCAGCAGCAACAGCAACAACAACAACTGTGACAACAAGAACAACAATAACAATTCGCTCAATGCGCCCACAACTTACGAATCGCGCTCGCACTCCTTTCATGGCAACAACAACAGCAACAACACTTGGGAAAGGTCAACGAACAACATTGCCTCCGTCGGTCAAAAGCAGAGTTCACACGTACAGATACACTCACAAGCTCACACACACACGCATACAAATGCATTTGCAAAGAGCAACAAAATCCAACGGCAACGGCTGGCAACATTTTTGTTTTGCTTTTGCTTTCGCGTTGAGTGAAGTGAAATGAGTGCAAAGTGGAGTGAAGTGAGTGGTGTGTACTGGAGTGAATGGAGTGACTCGGTGAGCCGCAGTTACAGCCTTGTGCAGATTGAAATTGCCTTTTGGCAATGATTCACACACACAAACACTCCGCTGACTAATTAATAAATTATTAATTGTTACTCACATTGAGCTATTTTCAGAGCAAAGGGGCAGGGCGAGTGCGATGCGATGAGAGGCGAACATTGCGCCGCTTACGCTTACGTCTACGCCTACGTCAGCCTCAGCTGCCGTCGCAGCCGCTGTCGCTGTCGCTGCGTAGTCGGATTCATTCACTTTTGTTAACTTAAATAAAAGCGTTGCTGCTGCTGCTGCTGCTGCAGCTGTGTTGCCGTCGTCGTCGTCGTTGCGTCGCGAGATCAACGCACTTTGCGTGTTGATCCCACGAAACAATTTGCCGTTTAATGCACCCCAAAAAGCAAAATAAAACAAAACACAAATACAAACGTAAAACAAAAACAAATGTGCAGCGAACTGCAATGACTCAATCACAAGCGAATTTTGTGAGCGCTTTTTTGAGCGCATCGGTTGAGTGCAAATGGTGCATTTTGTATTGTACATTTCGATTTGCATGCTCAGTTTTCACTTTTTAAATATAAATCTATGGACATGCTTACATACATAATACACAATACACACACATGCACATGCATGCACTTACACACACATAAATAAAATACAATTGCAATTACACTTGCGCTGCGTCGGCGTCGACGTCGGCGCCGATTGCAACTGCAGTCCAAGCAACTTTTCTCATTGCAAGCAATAAAAAAAAAAATAAAATGAAAATAAATATCAAAATAAATATAAAATATGGCAGCCAACGAAAGTTGCATGCAAAGACATTGAAAAAATTCGTTGCCGAAAAACCCAAAAAAGAAAGAAAAAAAAGTGAGCAACAACGAAAATGATACAACATGGATAAAAGCAAAAACACACACACACAGAAATTCCTGCCGGGTCTGCACAACTGCACAAGACCCAGTGCAGCGGGACGAGACTGTGGAGCGCGACAGACGCCCCGGATACAAATACAATGCACTTGGCCAATGGCCACTGGCCACTGGACGGGCCAAAAGCTTGAGCTGGAATTGAAGCTGGAGCTGGAGCTGAAGCTGATGGTACTAAACTTGTTTGAAAGTTTCAACTGTCGATGAAGCAACTGCAGGCAGCAGACGCCGCAACAACATTTGCAATTTTTTGGTTAAACTTGAAAATTATATTTATTTAACATGAGAAAGCAATTTGAAAAAAATTGCATAAAAATATATGTACTGTGTACAATAAATAATTTGCGGAAATGGCAAAATCAAAAATAATTGAAAAGTGGAATTATATGAATTTACTTGAATATAATAATATAATAAAATGCCTTGAAAACTTTCAAAAATAGTCGAAATGTTAATTAAAACACAAAAACCATTTTTAAAATGGCATACAATTTTGTTATTTTATTTTGAGTATTAAATTAAATATATAAAAAAGTTAAATTTAAAATTTTAGTATATTGCATACCCTTAATTTTGTATTTTAAATATTTTTATTTTGTTTTGAAATAAATAATGCCATTAAACATAATCGGGTGTGCCACAGAAATCTCTTTCACTTGAATTTGACGTAAATTTGTATGAAATTTACGTCATTTTTCAGGTGAAAGAGATTTCTGTAGCACACCAGAATTTGTTTATTTATCAAATTTTTTTATTAGTCATGTCAATTAAAATTGTAAGTTAAATTATAGCAACCATTTCAATTTTCAAATAATTTTGTACTGATAGTAAAAATAATTTAAGCTGAAATTTATCTTGATTTTATTTTTTTAATTAATTTATAACAACAATATAAATTTTAAATTAATTTTTTATTTATAATAAAAATAGCTTGAACTTAAACTTATCTTAATTATTTATTGTTCAAATAAAATACATATAGTATGCTTTCAATTAATTGATTCTCAGAAAGGTTACTGAAGAAATCAAACATTCTTTTCATACTATTACTCAGGGGAGATTCCCTAGAGTTTATCGATCTCTAAGCGAAAGTAAGGCACACCTTAATATCACTGAAAGTCCAAGATTTTGGATAACAATTAAAATGCAAATGCAAATTGAAATGGCCACTTCGATAGAGAATTTATTACTCGCATAGGGCATTGAAATCAAATGCCAAAAATATATTTTTGTATGGCCACGAAAAAAGCGAAAGAAAAACAGACGAAATAAAAGCGAATGCAGATGCAGATGCAGCAGGACATAAAGCAACGAAATTTCACATTGAATGCAGCGCCGCAAACGCAAATAAACATCATCAGCAGCAGCAACAACAACAACGGGCAAAACAAACATTTGAAGATGCCCCGCGCCATGGACACATAGCCATAAAACTGGCCGAGCCGCAAGCCTCAAGCCCCAACCATGCCCATGCCCAACATGCCAGGCAACATTAGAAAACTGCAACAACAGCAGCAGAGACAGCAGCAGAGGCAGCAGCAGCAACAACAAATACTGTAACTGCAGCAAACTAACGAACGAAGCAAATGAACGAACGCCGTCGACGCCTCAGTTGCCGTCGCAGTCGCCGTCGCCGTCGACGTCGAGTGTATGCATCAAAAAACAGACAGTAAATCTGATTGTTTGGGGTAATTGAACTTTCTTAAGAAATTGCGACATGTACACTTTGAAAAGCTCTGGATTTGCGAGCAGCAGCGTCAGCGTCACCGTCAGCAGCAACAGTCGAGACAGCGCCGCAGCAGCAGCACCAGCACCAGCAGTAGTAGCAGTAGCAGCAGCGACGGCGGCGGCTGGCAGAGGCAGCAGCACACAAATGTACGCCAATGACCGAGTTCGGGTGAAAGACCTTCGATAACCATCATCATCATCATTCGCAGAGCAGCAACGGCAACATCATTAGCGAGCCCGAGTCGTCCGCAACGTAGTCATTGCACTAGCTGCCAGCCAGCCAACAACAGCAAAACAAAAACAAAGCAACACACACAGAGAGAGAGAGAGCAAGTGAGAGAGGCAATTGAGAGAGAGAGAGAGTTAGCCGCGTTGTCATATACTCGTAAGAGCAAATGTGCCAAAGAGTTGCAGCAGTGCAAATTCATTGAACTAAATTTAGCAGTGTGTGTGTGTGCCTGTGTGAGTGTACGACTGCGAGTATACTAAAAGAGAGCAGCACGCGATGCAGCTATCGCTCTCGTTATCGTTCTCCCTCAAGCAAATACAAGCACAAGCACACAAACAAATACTAAAACAAAAGCGCGGGAGTTGTTGCTCTTGCTATACGGCTTTTTTTCTATTGCTATTGCATTTTTGCATGTGCATTTGATGTTAGTTTTTATTGTTATTGCATTTTGCAATTTCGAGGTGCATGGCAAGACCTCAACTAAGGCTAAACTGGTGCTGTTGTTGTTGTTGTTTTTGCTGTTGTCGTCGCATTTGTGTGTGCGATAATAGTGCGCTACAGGCGCTGCCGCATTTGGGGGCTATTGAGATAGGCGCGCGATTTGATCAATGCAGCTAAAACTATGGAAGCCTTGGGACGGCATTAAGTTTGGCGCGTGTTACAGTTTGACTAACATGCATTCACAAACATGCTGCTCAAACTGTAAGCGGCATTTTACAGTTCTACACAGAGATGTTTAACGTTGCGCATACGACGCGTTGTACACGCTATTGTTATTATTGATTTCATATTGTTATTATTTTTAGATCGCTAGCTCAGCAATTTTAATCATGTTCTGTGGATAAATATATTTGCTGAAATCTACAGAATTTATGTGAATGTATCAGTCAGTCATCATGAGAGGGAGACAGCGAGTGAGAGCGAATAAGAGAGAGAGGATACGTAATTTCGGGCATGAGTTAAAGTGAATGTACTTGTGGCTCAGTTGGCCGCGTCAATGCACGCTGACGTCGCTGCAGCAGCAAAAGCAATGACACTGATCCTGGCGTTGACCTCTGACGGCGCAGGGCCGTTGTCGGCAACAACAACGACAACAACAACAAAAATAACAACAAGAAATAAACGACCACAAATTTCAGTTTCATTTTCGATGCTTGATTCTACGTCGTCGGCTTAGGTAGCCTCCATGTTCAAGTTGCTGTTAATTATTATGCTTGAAGCTTTTTGGGCAAGGTCATTAAACACACACACACACACACACACACAAACATAATAATAAATAAGAAGAGAAAAACGCTGCTGCTTCTACTACTTCTGCTGCTGCTGCTGCTGCTGCTGAGGCGGCGGCAACTTCTGTTTAGCCTGCCCAGCCACTTCTACTTTATACTTTATATTTTGTAGTTCGGTTCGTTCATTCGGTCTTAATCAAGGTGAGTAACCTTGGCCTTATTTTCGAGCAGCGCACTCTTTGCCATGCGTCTGTATGTGTGTGTGTGTGTGTGTGCTTTGTGTCTCACGCATTGCCAAAAAAAAAAAAGCTAGCCACGGCGCTCACCAAAAGCGTCGCTCACGAAGGCACACAGGGAGTACGAATACGAGAGAGAGGCGAAGAGAGGAAGAGGGCGAGAGCCAATTGTTGCTGCTGGCATTGTGGAAGGTCATGATTTTTTCGGCTGCTTGCGTGCATGTGTGTGTGTGTGTGTGTGTGTGTTAATATTCGTGAGTGACTTTACTTGACTTGCTGGCATTTGCTTTTGGTTTTTGCCGAATCTGAATCTGAATCTCAATCTAAATGTGAATGTGAATGTGAATTTGATTTCCTTGCTTCAAAACTTTATAAGCTTGCTGTCGTCATTGTCACTGGATTCTAAAAGAATTAAGTCAGTGTATTTGTAAACTCATAAAGTAAGTCAAGGGCTGCTGTAAAGGGTATTTGATAGTCGACCATTGATTGAAACACATGACAATTAATTCAATATCTGCGCAGAGAGAAGCACGTGCTAAACAACTTGTTGCCCTTTTTTTAGGCCTATGAATGTAAGCACATAAATGTATGAATATACACGGTATGTATGTGTGTGTGTATCTTTTTGTATCTCAAGCATGCATAATCAAGAGCCGAGCGTAGACACGCCACGGCATGCACTTGGCCTTGGCAAGTGCCGCTTCGTGGTCACCTTGAACCTCAATGTGCCGAATGTTGTGCGCTGTGTCTTGTGGGGGCAGCAAAAATAATAATGAAACCGAAACAGAAACTGATCTAAAACTGAAACTGAAACTGAATTTTGCGTTGAGTTGGCAGTATGTGCTTTTGCTGTGATTTCGTTCGTTGTTATGTTGAACTTGCCGCAAGCAACAAACAATGCAAATGCTATACAAAAAAAATCCAAAAAAAAAAAAAACAATAACAGAACCTAGAAACCAGCCAGAAAATTAGCGGTCGCAGACCTACAAAAACAAAACGTGACTTAAGGCTAAACAAATACTACAACTTTAACTTTTTATGCGTCTGTGACGAGTTTTAATTTTCAAAAACACAAAAAATACATGCATATATAATTTTGTTTAGAACTAGTTTTTCGTCTACGATACATACGATACATCTGCCCCGGGGGGTCTGAAGAACCCCAAGGTCGAAAGCTTCTAAACCTATCTACCAAAAATATATAGAGAAATACAAGTGTATGTATGCTTAAAATCCATTTGTTTGCTACACCAGTGAGCGCATACACACGTACGTATACGTAATATTTTCTAAGGTTGCGCTTTATCAAGCATACGCAGCGTTGTACGCTTATCAGTCACTGTGAAGTTGGACAAATCAACAACATGACATGGCGTGGGTTGTCCAAAAAAAAACTACAACTTAATTACAATTCTTATATTTGTATTGTAATTGTAATTGTAAGCGTATTACAAGCATAACCTTAACTTACTACAGCTGTTTTTGGGTGCTTTTTTAGTAGAATCGAAGGCGAATTGTCTATCAAGTGGCTTCAACTGACATTTTTATGACCAAATATTTAACTAATCTCGAGATCAGCGTAGAATAGAGTCACGAAATTTAAATATGTGTCAAACGGGCTCAGTCAATAAATAAAAACAAATATAATTCTAAAATAAAGCAAGATCACTTGGATATTTGGTCCAAGAGCTTCCAGCTTTTCAATTTCTTATTGCGATAAATAAAATGCGGTGCATTTCGCCTTTCGCATTTTAGAAACAAAATACAAAAGCAACAACAACTGCAAAGTATAGTATCAAATGCTCGCACAATTACAATTGCAAAAAACAAAAAAAAAATCAAATGTACTACAATATTTATGTATGAACGTAAGTGCATAGTACATAAATGCATAGCACACACACACACACACACATATGCATATGTACGTGTGTGTAGTTGTAGCCGACATCGGCGGCAACATTGCTTAGTATATATTTTGAATGGTTGCGCTTTATATTGGCCTCCGAATGTGTCTAGCTTCAATAGCAGGCCAGGGTCATGCGACACCGGGGAGGAAAAACTGACGCGAACCGACGCAAGGCACACACACACATGCACATGTAATAGTTGTGTGTGTGTGTGTGCCCGTTATCGGAAGAAAACGCCAAAAGCTTTACAAACACAAACGCGCAAAATTAATACAAAAACAAAGGCAACAACAACAACAAAAAGAACACGAATTTGCGCTCGCTCGCGTTCATTGCCTTTGCAAATGTTAAGATCTCTCTCCCGCTCTCCCGCTCTCTTTGCTTATGCTTGAGCGGCATTAGAAGAGCAATATAACAACAATAACAGAGGCTATTGCAGGCATGCATACATACATGCATACATACATATGTCTGTATGCTGTTAATTGATTGCATATAGGAAGACAACAACCATTAACTATTCAAGTCCAGTTGAGAACAGAGACAGAGCTTTTTTTTTGCCTTTATCACCCACCGATAACAACAAATACAACAGCAACAGCCAACAGTTTTATTTCCCATGGCTATTTTGTTTTTTTTTTTTTTTGGCAAATCTCATTTGATTTTTGATGAATTTTGTTTGCTTTGGTTTTTGACTTCGCGGGAATTGAGAGGAGGGCGGGAAATGCCCAACAAACAGTTGATTGTGAGGTTGGTCAGTGTCAGTGTCGGGTCGTATTCGGATTCGGATTCGTGCTGAAAATTTCATGAGATGCGAGCCATGAGTGACCTTTGTGGGAAGTCACTTTTAAGTGAATTGAAAACTATTATAGAAACGCTTCAATTTATTACATGCTATTTAGTATATTGACCGACAAAATAATATATTATTATGCTGAAAAAATACTCTGAATTTTCGAGACGATCTCGGCTTGAAATGATCATTTATAAGCTTGTCACTAACGTGTCGAAGGTCTCACCCATCATTTGAATTGCCAATCTTTGGATTTTCGCCTCGATTAGCCATAAACCAAATTTAAAAAATCAAAAAACAAAACAATATGTATTTAAGCATAAATAATAATAAAAATAAAAATTTGCGCCGCTGTTAGCAGTTTTATTGCTGCTCTTGTATCGAATTTTAATTATTGGTAAATTGTAATATTGAAGCCAAAAAAACAAAAGTGGGACATTGCTCTGGCGTTAACTTTACGGAGCTGTAATACGAGAAATCGACCAAGAAAAACTATAGAATTTAAGCACAATAAATGAAAATTCGTCAAAATTGTGTGATGAAAAATGAATCATCAATAGCTGAAGATAATGAAATAAATTTAAGTTTAACTTTGTTTAGCTTTTTACTAGTATTAATATTAATTAATAATTAAAATCCCATGCTCCTCCAGATCACATGACTCATTCCATTCACCATTGTGTATCAGTATGTTTGTTTTTTTCATGCATATACGAGTAGTATAGTATGTAAGTACGTGATGACGAAATGTGAGCATAGAAAGCTTTTTTGTGTTTGCCTCTTTGCAGTTTGCTTCCTGCATTTTTGCACTTTTTTTAATTATTTATTTTTTTTTTTTTTACGAATGCAACTCTGCAATAATCGCGAATACAACACTCGATAACAACGATAGACGATCGATAGAATTCTAGAAAGCAACTAGAAAATTGTTTTAACGCGGTTAAACGCTGCGTATGCGCAATATGAGCTGTGCTATAGATAAATATCCAATGATCTGTGCTATTTTTCTTACCATTTGAAGCAAAAGTAATCCAATTTGGCGTATATCCATTATGTTTCCAGTATGTATGTATGTAATTTAAATGATTTGAGTTTTGTACTAAAAATAGTTGCACTTAATGCAGCTAAAATGGCTGCTGCCTGGCAAATATTTGCATGAAAACCAAATGCAAATATTGCGTATACGTAGTATTTATGTACTTAAGATCTACAATAACACTTTGAGGCACTGTTGTTGTTGTTGTTGTTGTTGGGGGGCTGCTGCTGGGCAGTGGGCGTGTCGTGGAAGTCGGGGCGTCGACATTAACATTAAACAAACGATGTTAAAATACAACAAATTACACAAGACATTTGCCAATTGCGTGGCATTTTGGCAGTGAATACAGATTCAGATTCAGATTCAATTTTAACACTCACACACAATGCGAACGAATTATATTTGTTGTTGTTGTTTCACTAATTATGTTGATATTTATTAATACTTTATTTTATTTATGTTGGGAACTTAGAACAACGAGGTTTCCCGGCTGTTTTTGTCTGTCCGTCTTGCTGGAGCAAATTGATTTCGGATAATTAGCAACGCGTCGATGAGGGGGGAGTGGAGAAGGGGGCAGCGACGCGCGCGTTCACGCTGCAGTTACAGTTAACGTTTTGGGAAATTGATTTTGCTTTTGTTTTTGAGCGAAGGTTTTTTATTTATTTTTTGTAGCTGCTGATCGACTCTGTTTGCCCTCCTCGGAATTTGCGACCGTCCGTTACAGCAGTCAGATGAAGACTAAACGCAAGCGAACGCGTTATTTTTGCACACAGCAGTGCACTGAGGCACACACACACACACAGAGAAACGTTCACAGTGGCAGAGACACGCGCGCGGCCGCTCAAGTTCATGCTCTGAACTTCAAAGCTCAGTTACCTTCATGCACGTTCCTCTCTGCTTGTGTGAGTGAGCACAAACGTGAGTGCGACTGTGTGGGAGCGGAGCAGTGAGAGTGTATTCGCATGACACACGCTGTCGCTTTTACACTTAAGAGAGCGAAAGCATGCAATATTTTTAGAGTGCAATTGCAACTTGTAAGAGAAAAATTAAAGAGAGTAAGAGAACTTCAGCGTACGAATCCTTTTAATATGCTTACAAAACGTAAAAAGGCAATATAAGATAAAAACTTAAACTTTGTTATTATAACTGTATGGAAACAAGCTGTATGAAAAGCTATGTGGTCTTCAAAGAGGTCGGTACTTTGGGCAAACCAAACTCATCCGTTTCAATGGTGCTCTTGCCCGGAATGATACTGTCGGCGCCCGGTTCTCTGCTTGGCGCTTCAGGCGCCTTGGTAACATCATCCAAGTAGCTGGTATCATCGTCCAGGGCCATCTCATCGCCCAAGGCATCAAGTTCGGCCTGCAGTTCATCGTCATCCACCTCGGGCATGCCGTAAGTGCGACCCATTGCCTCCTGCACCTCATCCGCCTGTTCCAGCATGTCGGCCATGTCGTCTTGCATGTCCTAAATATGAATAACAATATGTTAATATAATTTGTTTTGCTTTAATAATCTACACTGGCGAACATATTTATTGGCACAGCAAACATTTTAAGACTTGGGGCTTAATTGTTCCCTGATCGTTAACATGTTGGTATCAATGGAAAAGTCATTTAAATTCCGTTTGAATGATCTAAAATTTTTCTTAGCCCATTAATTACCCTTCGAAAATTTCGAATTTATGTAAAAGCCAATTTTCGAAACTTTTTTTCTCGATTTTTTACAAAAAATATTTTGATCCAAAAAATTTTTCAAACAATTTAAGGAGTGACTGCAAAAAAAATTGTTCAAAAATATTTTTGCTAGTATTTTTTATAATTTTTTGAAAATTGCTAAAAAGGCACTTTTTGTGTGAAATGTAGGAAAAAGGGACTAAAATGGTCATTTTTAGGATTTTCAAAAAATTATTAAAAATACTAGCAAAAATATTTTTGAACAATTTTTTTTGCAGTCACTCCTTAAATTGTTTGAAAAATTTATTTGCGCCAAAATATTTTTTGTAAAAAATCGAGGAAAAAAGTTTTGAAAGTTGAAATTTGAAATTTTTGAAAGGGTACTTAATGGGTTAAGAAATTTTTTATATCATTCCAACGGAATTTAAATGACCTTTCCATTGATGTCAATATGTTAGCGATAAGGGAACAATTAAGCCCCCAAATCTCAAAATGTTTGCTGTGCCAATAATTATGTTCGCCAGTGTATGTATAATGAACTCACTTCGATTTGATCAATGTTGATCTTTTTGTATTCGGTTTTCATTTGCTTGACGCCATCCTTCATGGCAGCCACTGTGGCCTGAGTATCCTTGAGTGATTGTGCGGCATAGTTGGCCTGTTCCATGTTGAACGATTGATTGCGCAGAGATTCAGCTTGTTGTTCATACCTAAAGCAAAACAAAAGACGCAATTATTTCAGTCACCCTCTTTACGGCTTTTAGATTAAGTTACGCCTTCTTTTGTTTCAGCACACGCAGCGCCCTTTGTTTCACTGAGTTCTTGGCCGGCGATTCGCGCATCTTGCTCATCTGCTCGCGATATTTGCGCAGCTCTGTTTCCAATTTCGCAATCTTCTCCTCAATGTTGGCAGCCCGAGCATCCACCTTTAATGTTTAATTTAATATTAATAAACTCTCCACTGATTTTTGATTCAACATACGCCTGAAATGCAGTCATTTAGACTTGGACCCGGCTCCTTGGGCTTTCCACGTCCGAAAAGGCGATTCATTGTATAGGCAAGCTTTCCGAAATTTAGCGCAGAAAATGTTTAAGAATTACTTTACAACTTTTGTGTAGAAAGAATTTTGTTTGATGACTAATTTGCATCGATTTCGATATATTTTCGATATATTATACACTTAGCTGATAGCTCTTATCACTTTTTAACGCAGCGTGTGGCAGCCTTGGTTCTCAGAAAAGGTACCATAGCCAGTTTTAAGTAATTTTTTAAAAAGGAATTTTGAGGCCAGAATTCTAAATGTTTGCATTAAATTATTATGTTATTATAATTTTCATTGCTAAGTAAATGATAAATAAACTAAAAATAACAATTTAAATAGCCGCCGCTTATTTTAGAAACCAGTGCTGCCAGCTTATATGTTTTATGTTACGCAGACACACAACAGATGGCGCCCGCTCTGTTATTAACTTGCTCCCAACAATCAGCTGCTTAATTCAAATTCGCCGCTTTTCTTACAGTTTCTTTTAATTCGTAATTCAAGCGAGTGCCACTTGAAGTTTAATATTACAGTAAAATAATAGCTAAGCAAGACTATTTGTAAGTTTTTGCAAACCGCAAAACTAATATCAATTTGTTGCAGTGCGCGCTGTTAATTACAGCTGAGACAAATGTGAATCAGTGCTGCCAACTTACTTTAACTCAACTTAACTTAAGTTTTTTCCGAAAAATCTGGCTGTTTTTGAAGACCAATGGCGCGAAAAATTTGAGACTTGAGTTTTTTTCGCTTTTTTCAGAATATTTTCAGCTTTTTTCCCTTCTCTCCAGTTAAGAGCAATTTCTTTTTTTTTTTTTTTTAAAAGTTGGCAGCACTGTTGTTGTCTTTGGTTCAAAAAGGCAACTCTGCGCGAGAGTTGCCGCAGTCGCGATTTAGCAAGCTATAAAAGCAAGCGCGCATGCTGCAGGCGCAGCAAATATATTATTTTTTAGTTTCGCGAGCAACAGACAAGTGGAAAATGATATCAAATTAAGATCAAAGCATAATACCGACAACGCAACGGCAACAACACAGTTTAAATCACTGAAAATGAAAGTAAATATATGTATATAGTGCTAAATATATCCAATGAGCAGCTACGCCGTGAACTGTGTTATTAAATAAGTTTTGCATGTGTGGGTGTGTGTCGCCTCAAATCAATTGGCTGGCGAAAATTCAATATTTGCACAGAGCTAACGTCGTCCTCCCGGCCTTTTGACGTCACCAACGAACGCGACAGCTGTTTTCGTGACGCACTCGAATCATGTCGCATTTTGTTGTTGCTGCAAGTAACTAAACGAAACGTTTCAAGTTAACGAAGGCACAAGCATTATGGATAGTTCCATGTACTACAAAGCTTTGCGCGACAGCGCAGCAGACACAATCGCTGCCACCGAGGCTGCTTTGGTCAGCGGCAGCAGCAGCAGCAGCGACGTCACAACTTCGGCAACGCCGCGCGTCGACGATAGCGTCTCCATGGACAATTTCTACCCGGCGTTGGTGCAGTGCTTTGGCATTATCATATGCGGGTAAGTTATACAGGGTGTTCAGCCCACGAAACAGAGTTCACGGACAGTGCACCTTGAACTATTGCTGTCTTTGTTTGGCGATTTCATCTGCACTGTTTTGTTGTTGTTGTTATTACTCTCGTATTTGCGTCCCGTTCATTATCAGGTTTTTCGTTTGAAAGCTGTTTTAGTTCTTTGTTGTCTTGTGTTTCGCTTACTCAGTCCAAACAAGCTCTAGTTGTTGTTTTTCATATTGTTGTTTATGATTATTTATTGGTCACGCGCTCGTTCAATGACCGATTTGTTTTCAGTTTCTGTCTCCCATTTCCTTAAACTAATTTAGCAAAAGAGAAACCAAAACAGATACAGTGAACCACAAATGTCTTCATACAGCATAAATTTGTAAAATTTGCGTATAATAAAGATGTTTTGATGCGGTTTTCTTATATTAATCTTTTATTCACTTAAATCCCGTTCTAATGATACCAAAAATTTTTTTAACCCATTAAGTACCCATCGAAAATTTTAAAATTAAAAAAAGTTTATTTTTCAACTTTTTTCCTCGATTTTTTCCAAAAAATATTTTGATGCAGAAAAATTCTTTAAACAATTCTAAGAGTGACTGCTAACAAAAATTTTTGCTAGTATTTTTTATCATTATTTGAAAACTGCAAAAATGACACTTTTTGGGTGAAAAGTAGGAAAAAGGGGTTAAAATCGTCATTTTTAGAATTTTCAAAAAGTTATAAAAAATACTAGCAAATTTTTTTTGCAGTCACTCCTTAAATTGTTTGAACAATTTTTCTGCATCAAAATATTTTTTGGAAAAAATCGAGGAAAAAAGTTGAAAAATAAACTTTTTTTAAATTCCGAATTTTCGATGGGTACTTCATGCGTTAAAAAAATTTTGGTATCATTAGAACGGGATTTAAGTGAATAAGAGATTAATATAAGAAAACCGCATCAAAACATCTTTATTATACGCAAATTTTACAAATTTATGCTGTATGAAGACATTCGTGGTTCACTGTATGATGAGTGTACTTAATTTAATTTATTCTTCACATTGCATTGTGGGATTTTCAATTGCATTTAATGTTTATGTCTTCAATTTTCCCATTAGTCATATAAAAAATCGTTGGCATGCTAAACGGATATCCCCAATAAGTCGATGGGAAGGGGGTACAACACGTTTAATTAAGTGCTGCAACTACGCTTTTAGATAAGAACTTAAAGATGACTTAAATGTCGGTCATAAATCGTTATTCATTTTGTACAATAGTTCACAAAACCGTGAAGCGTGAAAATTGCTGTCAGTTTTAAACGCTCAGTCGAAAATACAATTGCAACACGGCAGCCGAAATGACAAATAATATTATGTAAATAACAATACAATAACAATAGAGACCTAATAATAGCTAGTACACAGTTAAATTACAATTTTCATGCAAAGGCGATTGTGAAATATTTAAGCTTAACAACTAATTGCAATAAGCGAAAGTAAAAACGTTTAGAGAGTGAGATAAATAAAAAAAAACATAACACACACACACACACACACACACCTTAACAATTACAAATGACCTTGCAACGGTTGCCAGTAAACAAAATCGATCAACTTCGATTGTTGCATTAAGCGATTGTATAATCGCCAATCGACTGACAATGCAATTACGTATGCATGTATGTGTGCGTGTGTATTAACATATACATATACAGTGGGACCTCGATCAACAAATTGCAGTGAAATTTAAATACGATCTTGGCATAAACTTGCATTTTTCAAATAAGTAGGTTATCAAATATTTGTCTAACTCAGAATATTCCTTAAGATACAATTCAATCTGTATCTATTTTATCTATTCACTATCTTTTTTGACTATTGCATATCTTTTAAAGTTTTAAGTATAAATTGACTGCATTATCTGAGGTCTGACTGTACCTGACTGTGCATAACAGTATGTTTCTACTTTTTTCTACTATTGATTTATGCATGTCTGTGTTTGGTTTAGAATATATGTACATACATACATATATGCATGCTCAGCTGCTTTAAGTGCTGATAGATGCACGCGACTGCTGTAAAAACAAATTAATTTGTTGCTGCAATCAATTAGACAACAACAATTGTACTATACCCATATTACCACTATTATTGTTCTATTCTATCTATATCATTGCGCGATCGGAACGAACGTAATGTAAATTATATGATTTTTGTTGCAAACCGATTACATTCAAATTATAAATGATAATACATTGTAATACTCTATTAATGGGTAAAGTATTACACCACGTCACGATTCGTTTACTGACCTAAGATAAATGTACATTTGTTATGTGTCCAAATGTATTATTCATCTAGCTAACGAGCTTAGACGTTTACATCTGTAAACTCCCAGCTGCATCTTAAAAAGAAAACACAAAGATTGGGAATATTTAATCAAAATGGGCAATTTAATATTTGCACTAATTTAATATGAAATAATTTAGGATTTTTTTTCCTAAGAGTTTATTTAAATTAAGTTGTGGTTTTTCTGTTTCTAAAGAAGGTTTTTTTTTATCTATTCCTTATTTATAACATTTTGTTCAGTCAGTATATATTCCAATCTAAATACCCAGTATTTTTAAACATACGTACCAGATTCGTTCACTTCCTACGAATGCCAGACGCTGTTTAGGTAAATAAATCTATAATCTGCACAGCTGTTTTATTGTGGGCCAGGAAGATTACTCATTTATATACACATACGTATGTAGCTACTTGATCCGATTTAATGTATCATCATGTGTCCAGCTTATTCAGATTAGTCAGAGCTTCCAATCAACGCTGCACGTGACGAGCTCTCACATGAGATCACATGCAGTCCATAGATCGCATTTGTGCATTACTCTGCGAATTCATTTAAATTTTAAAAACACTTGTACTACTTAATCTACATACTCAACTGAATAAACAAATTCCATTAACGAGTATGTATATTGTATTCGTAGTTGGGTAAAGTACGTGGGGATTACGCAAATTGTTTGTTTGCTCTCCAGTTGAAAAAATAACAGAATAATATTTAGATCATGACTTTGGGTAAATTTTCCACAATTAACATTTATTCAATTGACAATTAAAGAGCATTTGACTGTCGACTTTAGTATAAAAAAACGTCACGCTTGTTAGAATTAATATAGATATTTTGCTTATCAGTTATTATTTTGAGACAGACTGACAACTAAACTAATCCGAAACGCGTGGCGTTGATACTGGAAAAAATGTATAATTATATTTAAAACAAGTAACTTTTTTAATACAGTACGAGGTTAATATAACAATTTGACATGCCTTTAAGATGCGTTACTAAATTAGAAATTGATAAACATGTGCATCTGTTACAAATCTAAACAATAATGAATTGACAGTGTAATTAACCTGAAACACGCCCAACAAATATCGTCATCAACTAGTTCAGGTTTTCATTTATTTCAGTTTTTGGGAAAGGGAAGTACTCTAGTTTCTCATGTATTGGGAACCAGCTGCATATTTATTTATATATATCTCTTTTTGGGCGGAACTAACAAAAGCTGCATTAAGAAATTTTATTGGCCAATGCAAAACTGGTTTCATCTTATATTATTGCATTTGTGACCCGCTCACGTGACACTTTGTTGTTGTTGTGTTGCATGTTGGCGTTGCGTGTATATCCGTTGTTCCCAGACAGTTTCCGCAGTTTAAGTACAATATTTGCATTTCAATCAGAGCGGGAATTATTATTATTTAAAGGTGTGAGACATGATATCATAATTAACAGCATTTTATTTACATTCTTACAGTTACATAGCTGGAAGATTTAAGATCATAAGCAATGCGGAAACTAAAGGATTGGCCACATTCGTGGGCACCTTTGCCCTGCCGTCCCTGATCTTTCTGTCGCTGGTGGAACTCAACTGGAACGCCGTCAACTGGACCTTTATGCTGGCCATGCTCATCTCCAAGGCGATTGTTTTCTTTGCCGTGCTCGTCATTTGTCTGCTGGTCGCACGACCTTTGAACTACGCCCGTGCTGGCTTGATGGCAATCTTTTGCACGCAGAGCAACGATTTTGCCATTGGTTATCCCATAGGTAACTACATTAGATATTCCCAATTGAAATCGATTTAATTTCTTTGATTTGCCTGTAGTTATGGCTCTTTACAAGGAAGTGCATCCGGAGTATGCTTCGTATTTGTATCTCATGGCGCCCATTTCATTGGCCATTCTTAATCCCATTGGCTTGGTACTCATGGAAATTAGCAAGATTATCAAAAACAAGGCGGAGGTCGCTAGGAATCCGCCACTCTGTCCCGAAACCTGTCCCGCTGAGCAGCTGAGCAAGCAGCGTCGTTGCCTGGGCGAGCACACAATTCTCGTTTGGAACACGATCAAGTCGCTGTTCTTCAATCCATTGCTGTTGATGACGCTGCTCGGCGTCGCTGGCGGCTTCATGTTTCCCAAGGGCCTGCCCGAAGTGGTGGCCAGTGTGCTGCGCGTCTTTGGCCAGAGTTTCTCGGCCACGGCGCTCTTTCTGTTGGGCCTGAAGATTGTTGGCGGCGGCACGGGCTCGGAACGCAAGCAAATGGGCATGGGATTGTTGCTGCCCAGTGTGCTCATATTGGTCAAGATGTGCGTGCTATAAACAGTCAAAAACATATCATAATTCATAATAATCATTTATTAATTTTAGCTTGGTCTTGCCTCTGGTCTGCCGTCAGACTGTGAATATTATCCAGGCAGGCGATAACTTCAATGACACAACTGAGCTGAGTACATTTGGCTTCCTTTATGGCACTTTTCCGGCAGCTCCCGGTGCCTTTGTCATTGCCACGCAGTACAACGTTGAAGTGGAGTTGGTAAGCAGCATTTAAGATTTAATTTAATAATAAATAACTAACTGAAATTGATTTATGCCTTGCAGATCGCCCGCAGCATGGTCTTGTGTACGTTTATCTCAGCGCCGCTCATGTTTATCTCGGCCAAAATGATATCATTGACGAACCTAAAGCCCTTGGATTATTTGCATGAGCTGGACGCCTTCTCCTTTGACATAAGCGTGGCTGGCGCTGCAGCCTGTTGCTGGATGTTGGCGCTATTGATTGTTACCAAGCGGTTTAAGCGCATGCCGCAACGCATTACAGCCTGCTTAGTGCTGTCACAGGTAAGCCGCATTAAATACCCTTTGAATCTACAGAGGATCACAGCTTATTTCAACCAGCACAAAAAGCAACTTTATTCAGAAGCTTCAATTACAACTAACTAAAAAACAAACCTAGTAAAAAGTATTTACAAAAAACTTATGTTATTACCAACTTTTAATTTGAAAATATTGAAAATATTGAAAATATTCGAAAATATTTGAGTTTTTGTTAAAATCCACTTTTTCAACTTTTAACCTCGATTTTTTACAAAAAATGTTGAGATGCAAAAAAATTCTTCAAAAAATTTTAATAGTGTCTGCAAAAAAAAATTTTCAAAAATATTTTTGCTAGTAATTTTTATAATTTATTGAAAATTGTTCCTTCAGCTACAATTTGTATGAAATGGAGGAAAAAGTGGCTAAAATAGCCATTTTTAGGATTTTCAAAAAATTATAAAAAATACTACCAAAAATATTTTTGAAAATTTTTTTTTTGCCGACACTATTCAAATTCTTTGAAGAATTTTTTTGCATCTCAACAGTTTTTGTAAAAAATTAAGGGTAAAAAGTTGAACAAGTGGATTTTTACATAAGCTCAAATAGTTTCGAATATTTTTAAATAAAAAGTTGATATAACATTAGTTTTCTGTAAATACTATTTATTAGGTTTGTATTTTAGTAAATTTTGAATAAAGTTGCTTTTTGTGCTGGTTGAAATAAGCTGTGAACCACCGTATGTAAATAAGTCATTTATTTATGTTTATTCTCTGTAGTTAATGTGCTGCATTGGCGTCATACTCTGGTCAAAGCTGGATCATCTGGAGCGCTGGCCCTTGTATCTGCAATTCTTTCTATTCAACATTGGCACCTACAGCTCCCGATTGTGGACGGCGCTTTTGGCCATCACGTTGCTCTTTTTGCAGTGTCGCAGCTTGTGCTTTGTGCTTAAACTCTGGCCTTATATGGTAATGTCTTTGAATATGTTTTATTCGCAGCCATTTATTAATTGTTTATATCAATTCTAGCTGGTTTTTGCCTGGGGTGTGCCCGCTGTCATTTCTGGCCTGCTGATTGCCTTTGATTCCAAATCCATGCCCAGCGAGAAACAAAATCCCAGCTTTCAATATGGCAACGCACAAGCGGCAATTGCCGTTTTCATGCTCGTCATGTGCTTTATAGGTGTGTAATAGTTGTAATTATAATAATTTGATGGTTCCAATACATGATGACAGCATGCAATTCGTTGACGCGTTATGACAGCTTCACGCGCTGCAAGGTGTGGCAAGCTTACAATGATGCACGTTAAGTTTTCAATCTGAAACAGACACTATTTGGAATAACAAATCATTTAATCATTCAGCAAAAGACTAATTGTCTCATATTATATATTTTACAGTCACCGTTGGCTGCCTCGTGCTGCATCAGCGCTACAAGAAGCGCTATGAAAAGTACCTGACTTATACGCGTGAGTTGTCCAATCCGGATTCGGGTATGCCCCATCTGAATGCCAGCATCTTTAATCTTAAATCAAACTTGTTTCATTTCTAGCATCATCAGATTTGCACTCGACCGTTTCGACGGCCAATTTGCTGGCCAATGTGGATCGTTCTTCGCTGAGACAAAGCGTGCGCACCACATCCTATTCGTCCTCGTCGGATGATGATGAAATCGTACCCACAGCGGATGTGACAGTCAATCAAGCCAGCGGAGGCTGTGGTTCCGGCAGCGGCAACTGTTGCTCCGGCTCAACAGTGACCACGCCCACGACGACATCTACAGTTGTGATGGATATCGAAGATCTCTTAAATCGCAGTCGTCAAACACGAAATGTGATGGATCCCAAGGATCTGGACAAAATCGATACGGCGCCGCCAACTGAAGCGTATGTCTAGAGTTGATTTCACTTGGTTGCAACAATTTATAATGATTATCTTTTATGTTGCAGCCATATGTGCAGCAGCTCGTACAACTGCGGCCCGAGCACGTCGCGTCAAGGCTGCCAGAACATTATAGAACGTTATGAGGAGCAGACGCGCAGCGGGTTGGAGCCGTTGGAGCATACGAGCGACTGCGACGAGCATCAAACATTGAAGCATACGATCCTTTTGATAATTCTACTGTGCTCAATGTTTGTCGGCTTGGCGGTTTCCATTTGGACACTGGTCATGGAGGGCATGTCGGGCATCTATTTGGAATTGAGTTTTCTCGATGCGTTCCTCAACTTTGGTCAGGGTCTAATTGTATTGGCCGTTTTCATAAGCGATACGGGCGAGTTGCTAATGCCGCTGATCAAATTCTGGCGCAAGATATGGTAGGATTAGGTCTTAATTACATCTACAGTCTTATTATATCTAATGTGCATCTATTTTTAGGTATGGAGCCAATGTGGTCAGTCTACCTCACTGGTCAAATCTGCGTCCCGATACCAAACAAATTTGCGAGCAATTTCGCAATCATCATTTAGAAAACTGCAAAAAGGACATTGCCAAAGACAGAAGGCGAGTATTGCAAATGTTTTTAACATGACTTGTCATTAAAGTTGCAATTGAATATTTAATCACATCAATAATAATTAATTACATCAATTATAAATTTCACAATTCAATTTAATAATTATCCATTCAATTGAATTGGCATTCTATTAACCATTTCAATTGTAATTGCTTTCAGCAGATGGCGCATACGAGTTTATCGCAAGGTCTTCTATGGCAGCGAGTTTGTGAGCTGGCTCATTGAGGTCGGCCTCTCAAAGGATCGCATGGAGGCTGTGCACTATGCACGTCATCTCGTTGATGGCCGCGTGCTGCGACACATTAATAATGTCTATCATTTCGAGGACAAACAATTGCTTTACAACTTCTGCAGTCGCATCTAGGCGACTTTTGTGGAAAAGGAGCATGCAACTACGCCAAAATATAGTTTGTTTTATTTGTATTAAGAATGGAAATCATGTAATTTGTGTGCTGTGATTGTACGCTAGGAACAAGCAAACACACACAACCACACTCTCCACCCACACACTCGTACTGTCAGCCATGCGTTTCAAGTGTGTGTAAGTGTGAGAATGTGTGTATGTGTTTGTTTGAATGGCCGTGTCAAATATACACGTAAAATGTGTATAGTAAAATTGTTTATTGCCTATTTATACAAAACGAAGAACTAGCTTTTCGCATTGTTTATAAACTAAGTAGATAGAGAAATTTAGAAGCTAAACTTTGAGCTATAGTGCAATAATCTAGACTAGTTAATACATACCTAAAATTATAAACAAAAGCAAATACAAAACGCGAAGCTTGTTTGTCACAAGCAAACAAAACAAAACAAAACGAAAAAAAAAGAAACGTAAAAATACTGTGCATAAAACGTGTGAATTCATACAATATACAAAAATCTCTGACTAAAACGAAAACAAAAACATACGAAACACTTATAATGTAAACAACACACAAATAAATAAATAGATATAAATAAATATATATATACATAAATATATACCTCATGCCGCTGAGGCGCCTAAAAATTAGAAATGCATTTGTGTCGCACTCGTATTTGAATTTCATCAATTTTAATTCAGTTTCAGGCTCAGCTTTGCTTTAAGCTATTTGCATTTTACACACACACACACAGCTAAAGAAGCTTTTTGTATCTACAGTACGAGTATCTATATAGCATATCTATCTTGAGACTCTGTTATTTTGTTTTCGTTCGTTTTTTGGTGTGCACGCGTTTAACAATTTGCGGCTGCGTGTTTGTAATTCCAATGGCGTTTAATTCCGGCCCGTTTTAATGGGCCACTGTCTGCCTGCGTGGGCATCCACACTGTCCATCGATATGGGAATGAATTCGCGTACGTTTCGAGCGCTCTATTGATTAAATGTTAATTGCAAGAGACTGAGACTGTCAATTGACTGTCTTATCGAGCCATTAAAATGCCGCGGATGATGTCCTATGCTTTGATATTTAAAACTTGGTGCTTATTATTAATTTATTATTTTGGATGTGCGCCTTTTATAAGAAAAAGCCTCCGCCTCAATTAAAATTCTTGTTTGTTTGTTATGCAAAATAGCCAGAGCGTCGCGGCATTTCTGTAAACCGACTGCAATGCAATCCAATCCAAATGGATTGCGCCTGACTGTTTGCCCCAGCTTCCGTTTGCCACCCGGCTGCAGTTTATAGTAAATGCAATATGCAGTTCACGTCACAGCAAGCGCAATGGGAATGAATAACAACAACTCTCGTTGAATGACATTCGATTCATCATGGCCCAACCTCAGACTAGTTTCATTTCTTGGAATCAGTATCAAACTTATGAGCAAATGGTGACGATCCTCAATTATGGGAACATGAGACCATCGGGTGCCATCATTTAAAAAGTATATCTTATCCAAGAGAATGTTGACAATTTACTCAATTGGGACTACCTCGATTAACTTAAACTATCAGTTAATAGTGTTATAAATTCTTCAGGAATTTTTTTTATTTTACAATAAAAAATGAAGTCATCATTTATTGTTATTAGAAGAAGAATTGAAATGACAACGCATATTCTTTTGACTTGCTTGGCATCCAACATTCTGTTCCAAATTTATCTACATATCCGTCTGCTTAGTTAAATAGAGTAGAACGGATATTTTCTAATAAACACTCTTGACTTTTGACTGACATTGGTCTCTCTATTTAACGAGACTTTGGCTGCAAATATTTGCCAGCCTGACACTATCGAGCTAGTAATAAAACCCTATAATACTCTTACAGAAAGCACTTTAAATGTATTAAGTAAGATGAGTAAGGTGGGATGAGTTGGAATAAGTATATTTTTGACTCACAATAAGATTCACTGTATATTTCTTAATAAAATATGATTAGTTACAGAGCGCTGCAAATCAGTATTGAATGAATAATTCTACTTAATTAAAGAAATTATTGCATTGAATGAAACATCATCAATTTATAATATGTATGAATGTCAAATCCTCTTAGTCTGATTTCATATCAAATGACTACATAATGTAACTGACACAGAAATAATGACGAAATTTCAAGACCTTTATTTATGTATATATACAAATTTTAGTTTAATATAGGACACTCTTTTCTTATGCTTTTCTTATGGTGTAAACTGTGTTTATAATGAATACTCTTTGTTAGAAATCATCTTTATTGAGGGTAAACAGCCTTCGGTATACAAATAAAAAGGCGTCTCCTTCCGGCTACTTTTATAAGTGGTAAAATTGCAATTTGTATCTTGTTTGCAGACCAAATAATTGTGTAAGTCACAAGTGCATTGCTTGAAATGAGTCAGAGGCAAGACAATCTATCAAACATTTTATATAAACAGTAATCTGCGTTATCTGGCATGACTTTATATAGGCGGGGTTTTATATAGAAAAGACTGTGTAATATATACTTGAAAGTAACTATATCGTTTATTTGAATCTTCTTTATTTGATTAACTTATCCTGCTCTTCAAACATTCCAAGAAGAAAAGTGTTTGGCGTAGTGCAATCATTAATCAGGCACTTTAGGGACCAACCTAGTTAGGGTGCAAATAAATGAATAGCGTAGCAAATAATACGTTATTATTTATGAATTTCATTTTGCCAACTGATGTTTACTGTATGTGTGGCGGGGGTCAGAGGTCAGTCAACCGCTGGAGCCACGCAAGCTGACAAAAACCCATTTTTATGTGCCCCAAAAAAACAAAGCCAAAAATAAAAAGAGAAAACAACTCGTCATAAAGTTTCCAATTTTGGTCCTCACAATTAGCAGGCAAGCATAAATATATCGAGGGACATAAATTCCCAGAAATCGTAGGGCCCACTCAAAGTCACAGTTCGTGTTTGCCTTTTGGTTTGTGTGTTGTGTTTTTTGCCTCTCTCAAATTAGCTAAAAATAGTCGCCTGTGGTTCTCAATGGCAATACTCCAACCGCTGCATGATGTCCTGCAACAGGACGACGCGACGTCAGCATCCGCAGGCCCATGAATTTGTTAGACTTATATCCTGAGTGTCGCCGTAGGCCTCCGCCTCCAGCGGCTTTAACAATTACAGGCACATTGCGCATACGCCATGTTGTCGACGCTCTTGCCTTAAATGGGCCACAGTCGCAGTCGCAGTTACAGTCGACGCATCGACGTCAGCGTTGACTGCGGCGTCTTTGTGCTCACTTCCGTTTCGCTTTACGGATAATATCGCATTTAGAATGCATTACGTATACGTATGCGCGTCTTTTGAAATCTGAATTCAAGCATTTCTCCGAGCCCATTGCAATGATTATTCATTATTTGATTTGATTATTGCGCTTATAAATGTGCCAATGATTTAATAAGTACTATACATATTGCAAACCGCTGCGGCACGAACTGTTCATCGAAAAATATTACAAAATCAAAAACATTTTTATTGTTCAATTTTTCGAGCGCCAACTAACAGAACTTTTATTAAACTACCTGATACGACTAAGAATTACTCTGCCACTCATTCTATTCTATTCTTTTACTTTCAAAAAATTGTTCTAAACCAGGAAAGGGTATGTTTTATTTTTTTGCAGAATAAAATATGTGAATTATAAATTTATTGAGAAAAAGCATGCTCATTTTCAAAGTTACAAAATTCTTGGCAGCACAAAGAAAATTACAAAAAATTTATCATGAAAAGAAACATTACTTTATTATTTACTTTTTAATAACATTTTATTAGCTGTTAAGCATTAAATGCACATATGTTCGTCATTTATTCATTTAAACTGCTTAAAGCTCTGACTCGTTCGAGTTGGAAAGCTTTTTAGGTCTCTTTTCCAGATCATTACATATCTGCTGATTACAATTATCTTTATTGAATAGTATCTATATCAAAGGTTCGTGGGAGCATTCATCAATTACTGCAGCTGCAGCTGGAAAGTGACTTTGTTGCAGCAAATTTGATAGCTGACTTTGCCAAAATGGTTTTATTTATAGCTAAATTTATAGAGTATTCAAATATTAAAAATTTGCCCAACTATTTCGACCGCACACGCGTTTGCTGCCGCAGTCGACGTTAGCGTTGACGACGACGCGACGCGTCGCGGCACTAGCTGCGCATTTCGAATGCCAGGGCCGAGGCTTAAGGGAGGCCGACCGACCACCAGCATCGGCAACGCGAGTCGCTGCCGAACTGTGCCGAAGTCGTCGTGTGCCAACTGTTGAGCATCGCAGTCGCTGTTGCTGTCGGCGTCGCAGTCGCTGTGCTGTCGGCGTTGGCAAGGAACTTTGCCACCCACTAGAATTGCGCTTAATAGTAACAACAGCAGCCGACAGTTGCAGAGCAGCCGGCGCTGTTGTCGTCGTCGTTTGTCGCAGTCGCTGTCGCAATCGTTATCGCTGTCGTTGTCATCGCTTTAGTTGACTTTCGGTTCGTCAATCTAAATCGAAGACTCGTTGCAGACGGTGCATGAAACGTAAAGCACGGAGACGACGTTCGTTGCATCGTAGTGCTAAAAAACTGTCTTTAAATCGCGCGTGCGTAACTGTTGAAACATATTTGTGACCTGTTGTGGCCAATCCCTGCTTAATGATCAGATTAAGTGGCCAAATAGCAGTCGATCGAAACTAGTTTGCAGTTTCCAGTCTAGTCCAGTGGCAAAGTGGCAACAGTTGACCATTTCAAAACAGATAATTAAAAAGATACTTTTGTGGCACGAGATGGAAAACACCATCGCCATGGCATACGCTGCCACAACACCTGTGCAGCAATTGTTGAATGCCACCAATAACAGTACAAATTTAAGTGTACCGGAGCCATTGTATGACAAACGGCGTCGATTGATTGGCGGCCTTATTGTGATGGGACTCGGAGTGCTGGGCAATTTTTTGGCTCTGATTATTTTGGCGCGTAAAAAGCACAACAAAAACAGCAAATACACGTTCATGTTGCGGTAAGTTAATAAATGCGCAATTGATGTGTGTGTGTGCGTGTGTATCTGTGTGTAGTAATAGTTTGTCAAGTGTTGCGAGTTCATGGCAGTTGTTGAGGTTTATTCAACTTTTGCTAGACATTGTGCGGGTCTGATTTGCATTTGAGCCAACATCAATCGATTGACGACAGACGATAATATTCAATTTCAATTGCCCATATCTTATCTATTTGGTGCGTATTTAGCAACAACTACAAGTATCTAAGCCTTAGATAACATGTGTGCTAAATTATGAGCATATTTCTTCATTTATCTTTGAGTAAGAACCTATTAAGTTAAACCAGCATCAATTTTCGCATTGAATTCAATTGACGACAAATCAGTAAACTGCGTAGCACAGCAATTTGAGAAGACTTGACATCACATCCCATTCCAACCCAACCCATCACATCCCATTCCATTCCATCACATCTAATCATCATCAAATCAAAAGACAAAAATATAAATTATCCTTATTGGGCGCGTGTGTGCTCTCAAGTGACAAAAGAGCTTTTGATCTTGGCTTAATTTGATTGATGAATCTGTGTGTGGCACTTGACGTTGCATTATTTATAGACAGCACTGTACTGTTATGCCCTCAAGAGTCGAATTTACTTACTACTTGTTGTTGTTCCTGTTGTTTTTGTCCATTTATTCAGCTTCCTTCTCCAAATGTTTTATTCACTTGTCAATTGCAATCGCATCGCCCTAATGCAAAAATCTTGCGTTCTCAGATTGTATACACAAAAAAAGTTTACAACCCCAACCATAAATTGTATTTGTAATTATAATTTGCGACTTAATAGATACGAGTATCTGTAAACATACACATGTATATAGTATCTGGGATAAACCTTGTTGATGTTATGCGTCCAAACAGTCAAATGTTTAGTTCAACAATTACCTAGAACAACAACATCCCCTGATATTTAGTTTTTATTTTTTGTTGCTCGCTCTCTCTCCAAAATGTAAACTACACACATTCCAATTTCATAAGACATTTCAATGCTAAAAACAATTATTCAAAACTGAGACAAATGATTTTTCTATGACATTTTCCAATGACATTCCATTTCTCTTAGTTCTGGAAAAAAAATAAACAATATTGTGCTTTTGCAGAGACAGACAAAGTGTTTGTCTGTTTGCTCCAAATAGATGACAATACTTAAAAATATTGTCACGAATTGATAAGTCGAGATGTTGATAATATATGAGATACATTTTTATCAGTATTATTCTCCTTTAAATCATTTTTAAAATGGATTTGTAATGCGATTTCCTGGGGTAATCTTTCAAATATGCTGCTTCGATGTATCTAAATATTTATTTTTATAAAAATATCTGAAACTTGAATTTTGAGTATACATAAGTAGCTCAAAATTATTTCAATTTAATTTTCAAAGCTTTTTTCATGATTTCATAAAAAAATAAAAATAGAAATGCCTGATCAAAAAATATATTCATGCATGAAAAATAAATGTAATTATAAATTATTACTTTTAAATATAATTAATTAGTTTTAATTTAACTTTAATCATATATTCCGTAATTACATTCTGAGCCCAAATTTCATCAGGATCGCATGGTAAACACAAAGGATATTTGAAGAAATGAGTTCCTTATATCAAAGCTGAACTGTATTACAATAAAAAAATACGGAACTAGACTGTCGAATGTTGTTAGTGATAGATAGTGATAAGGTAATAAATATACATATGTATGCGTCAAAAGGTATATGAGTTAGTTGATTGGCAATCAGCCTTAAAGCAGTATTTGGTGACAGATGTCTAGGCTAAAAGAAACACCAATAGAACAGAGGAAACCACTGTACCGGATATTGAGGTACCACTAACCATTCAGCGATAATAAGAGCTTATTACCAACTTGTTCCTGTTCAGCTCAAGTTGGCCAACTTTGCGAATACGACGCAATTTGCAGGCAATCGATAAAGTTAAGCGAATCATTAATGTGACATCATTAAACGAATTTATTGTGTGGAAAACTTTAATTGCACTATTTACGAGCCACAAAAAAAGGCCTAGAGAAATGTCGAGCAGTCGAGCACGGCCTTTTCACAGCCGAGCACGTCTGCAAAGGCAACGCTCCCCGCTGAGCTTATTTATTGGGTCATTTACAACGCCCGACTTAATCCCACATCCTTTTTGTTGCCACTTCCGGTTTAGTTGCCTGGCCACAAATGATCTGGTTGGTTTGCTGGGCATGTTCTCGGCCGGTCTGCTCACATACAACTTCAAAGTGGAGGAGCAGGCCCCATTCATTGTGCATCTCGACTGTGTGGCCCATGTGGTGTGGCGATTCTTTGGCGTCAGCTCCGGCTGCATTGCCGCCGTCATGGCCGCCGAGCGTTGCATGGCCCTGGCGCGTCCCTTTATCTACCACAAGGTAAGCTCCAAGGAACTCCATGCAATGTCTGTAAAATTAAAATTGGAATTTCTGGTTGCAGCACATCACCTACGAGCTGATCCAGAAGACCATCCAAAGCATCCTTTTGGTTGCTTTAATTATCACATTTCTGCCATTTTTTGGCTTTGGCGCCTACATTGACAGATCGAATCCGGGGAGAGTTAAGTGCATACGATATAGAGATGCACCTGGTCTAATGAACAAATCCTATTCTCTATTATTTATGGTCTTTGGTAAGCATTATTAAGTTCATTCCCAACACCAGCTCATCCTGCTCTTTACCACAACAGGCAGTTTATTGACCGTTGTGATTGTTGTCTGCAATTTGTTCGTGGCCCGCGTGCTGTGGATCATCGGACGCAGTCGGACAACGAAGCGACACATGCAGTACAATCTGGTCAGCCGGGAGAAGAGTGTGCGCAGCATCGATCCGGAGAGCAGCAGCGGCACAACGCTGTACCAACACTCTACCCAGTTTAATAGCCACAATGTCCCGCCGCCGCGTCAGTTCCATCACAGCAACAGCGTGACCATGACTTCGCACACATCTCCCGATGAGATCAAGTTTGCCAAGCTAATGGCATTCCTCAGCTTATCCTTTGTCGTCTGCTGGATGCCACAAATGGTGAGTAATCAAAAGTACCCAAACGATATAAGGGCTTATAACTTACAGTTGATTTGCAGAATTAAGTTCAGAAACTGTTTAAGCCAGGGACTGCAAATAATGATTATTTTTATTTTTTTTAATATAAAAAAAGGTTCATCCCTTTATAAGGATACCTCTTTACGAGGTAAAAGTCTAGTGACGAAAACATTTTCATTAATTTTTATAATATAACTTATAATGATTACGGTCCCTGGTCCAAACTTCAAAACTTGACATTTAAAATATTGAATATTCGAAAAACACAAAACGGAGAAACTTTTGAATCGAAATCGCATTCTGACCAGAAAAAAAAAATAATTTAACGAAATTCATAAAATTTAAATGCAGAATGAAATAAGTCAAATTGTGATCCAAATGACAGTCCGATAAAAAATCTATTAAGTTTGGACAAAGTTGTAAAGGTTTGAATTTGAGCTGACTTATCAAGTTTCTTTTGAAATTTTTCCTTTTTCATATTATACACATTTTAAAATTTCACTGTTTTATTTTAAAGTTAATTCGAATTAAATCTAACCTTATGCATTTTCTTTCTTCATTTTCTTGCAAAGATTGCAATACCTTTGGCCATACGGGAGAATCGTGTGCCGCCGAAGCATGTATTCTTCCTGATTGCCGATGTGCTGATGGCGATACATTTCACCCTGGATCCGTACATTTACGTGCTGTCGCGCACCAAGTGCATCAACTGGTCCCTGGTCGGCTGCATTAAGCGATGGC